>VZTO01006371.1:101733-240084 GCA_013400615.1 Syrrhaptes paradoxus
GCAGGGGGGTTGGAACTTGATGATCTTTAAGGACCTTTCCAATGGTTTGGACCATTCCATGATTCCATGATTCTATAAGTAAGTCTCGTGAAAGGATTTTGCTGAAGAATATTGTGAATCTTCATAGACTTATCAATCAGAGCACCCCACTTGGTTACAGTACATAGGAAAATAGTTATTCTGTTCTCCAGCAGCATTAGTGACTTCTCAAACAAAGAAGCCTGATTGAGGCAGACAGTGAGGGGCTTATCAGCTTAGGAAATGGGAAGGATGGTCCAATTAACTGCCAAGCAGCCAGACATAATTCACTCTGATGAGGCCAATGAGAGACAAGTCAGAGAAATGCATGTCTTGTCCATTTATGTAACATCCAAACATTCATGCCTGCAAAGTCTTCCTCTTCTTGCCTAAGTAAAGAGCAAGCCACTGGCTGAAAATCTACCTGTATGGAACTGCATCTAATGGGCACCATCTCTGACTAAGCAGCTGTCTCAGTGGCACAGGAGGCATTGCCGGTTGCTAAACTGCTGGACCAAGGTGCTAACAGCCATCACCAAGTAGACAGCTGGATAGCTCTGTACAAGGTTATCTGGGGTCCACACCACTGTGCTGTCTTCTCACACATCAAGGGAACAGGGCAAGAAGCAGAAGGTGCAAAAAGGAAAAAATACCCCACCCCAGTCTAGGTAGGCAGGCAGGCTTCGTCTCCTTTTCCTGAAAGACTTACGCTAGCACAGAAAGAATCAGAATGTTACTGAAGTCATTTCACAATGTTAAAAAAAAAAGAAGGAAAAAAAAAAGAAAAAGTCTGAACCACATGTAACAGCTGATTAAGAAAGCTGTGAATCCAGCCACAGTGCTGCTCTTCATGTCCTCTACTGTGCTCAATACCCTGCTAACATGGGGTAAACAAAAAGAGGACACAGAGAAAAAGGAAGGGAGGAAATTCTACGAAAGATGCTAGAATGAAAAGAGAAAGTTCTCAGTGAATCATAGCTCTAGCTTGGGACCCACCACCCTAGGAGGCAACAGGCATTTAAAGAGGAGAGAGAGAAAAAAGAAAGAAAAAAAAAGGGTCCCTGAAACATTAATTCATAAATACATGCTTCGTCTTACATTTACAGAAAAAGTGTATTCTGCAACAAAAATGCACGTGTGGGAGCCAGTCCATCCTTTGATAAGGCACCTTGTTTTGTATAATCCTCTTCGTTTTTCAAAGTGCCAGACTTAAGACTGTCGTGATCAGAAACAGGTGCTTTACGCACTATGAGCAGGAGTGTAAAAAACCCCAGTTGTGTGGAATATTTATGTTACATATGGCAACATCCTATTTGTCAGCCGGTTACCAGGAGCTAAGGAATCTGTGCGGTACTAGCAAAGTCGCCTTGCAGCAGGGTGTTATAGCGAGCACGAACCGGACTATATATGGTATGTTTACTGAACCATTAGGCATAAACATGTTACCGAAGAAATGATGTCTTGTATTAGACCCTGAGCTTGCTGCTGCAAGGCAAACCGTCTTGCTCGGAAAGCAGTTTGTCACATATTCCTCATACGCCTCTGGCTGCGGGTACCTGTGAAACCTCTAGAAAACAGGAACAGGTTATGCTGCAGGTAATGATTAACTACAGGGAGGATCAGCCCTCCAAGCTCCACCCGCCAGCATTCCCCGTCTCCTTGCTGCTCTTCCTCCCCCGCTACTTTTCGGTTGGGACTGTTTGCAAGGCAACCCGGTGGAGGGCACGAAGGCACACACGCGGCTGCATGCCGCACAGAGCGCTGCCTCTGTGACCGGATGACGGGCACAGACAAGTGCACCCTCTGTTTCTTAAGAAACAGCTGGCAGCAGGCAAGCAAATGCTGCAACCATCCGCCTGCGCTATGTTCAAAGCCAGTCGGCACAGGACTACTTCGTAACGGGGAGGAGAGGGGAAATCCTGAAGGGCAGAGGGAGGAGGGTGTACTGAAGATGCCTTAAAGCAGGCGAGAAGGTTCGTATCTGCCGTCAGCATCCTGCCTAACCTGTTCTGTGGTATGTTCCAGTTAACTCTCCTTTTGGTCGAGTTTTTGGTTGGTTTTTTTTGGCAACCAGACCCAAACTGCAGCCCCTTCTCTCCTCTGATTCCTTTCACGCTCCATCACACTCCAGCACAAACATAGGCACACGGAAAGCAGATGCCAGAAAACAGAATGCTGAGTCCATCACAGACAGAAACTGGATACACAATTTCTTTACTGTCCAGAACCGGATCTTCCTTATCAACTTGCCAGGAGCACCAGCCCTCAAGAGCCCAATTTTCTGCCTTTGTTGCTGCTTTTCTATATTAGCACCTTCTGCAGCTCCTAAAAAAAAACCAACCCAAAACTATGCAAAGTGGTGAAGAGGTGGGGAAAAAAAAAAAAAAAATCACACCACAAAGCCCCACTACCAGAAAGCCACATGCAACGCAAATCTAACCAGAGCATGGGGCAGGGGCAGCAGCAATGATCACAGCATCAGACCATACCTTCATTACCACAGCAGATTTATGTCTTCATTGTGTACAGTATTCACAGGGTTAATGGACAGCCCAAAGATCAGAAATATACCTGCTAAGCAACAAAAGCATCAATTCAAAGCTGTGCTGGCTGGTTTCTGACAGGGGTTAAGCAGCTGGTAACCAGTGGCAAGAACTTGGTGGTGGTTCAGTTGCCATTTTAAGCAGCAGGAGTATTAATCATGGGAGGGCAGCAACAGAAGAACCAGGGGCAAAAATACGCTACAGAAACGAGGATCCCTAAAAGCTCAGCAGCAAACACATACCCCTGCACCGTGTGTAAAATAAACTTGGAGAAACCACCAAAAAAAAAATATTATTACATGACCTCCAGACCAGCGCCAATCTCTCAAAGCAAGGGAGTGCTAGGCATCAGAAACTTCCTGGTTTCTAGGCTGTTGTTTCACATGTTTTCTGGGGAGTTTGCATGCTGTGGGAAAGATTTCTAAGTACACTGAAAGTAAGCCTGAAACATCCCCTTCCACTCCCACGGCAAGTATGCAGTCCATAAAAGATTAAAGTGTTGGAAACATATGCTTGAGCGAAGACTCCTCTTTTTTAAAAAATCGTATCAACACTTTAGCACTTGATGCATTTTATCAAAATATTTTACCATCCCTGTTTTAAGGCAGAGTGGGGGGGATGGAGCAAGTGAGAGTGCGTGAGACGCGTGTAGTCTGCAACTTTTACACCATTTTACAGATATAGTTACTATACTGCTTTTCTTCGGGGGCTTTTCAGGCTAGGGCAGCCTTTGTCTCTGCACGCTATATGCTAGCCAGCTCATAACAAATGAGCAATCACAGAGAAAGCAAGTCTGGCTCCTTCTCTGAATCTGCTGGGATGCCGAGGCACCAACATGTGCCTGAAAAACTTCTGTCCGGTTACGAATCCAATCAATCCCTTTGGTCACGCGAGTGCCTGAAGTCTGGTACAATTATTAACTGTGCTGCAGTCACATGAAAGAGAACAAGCTTCCCCCTCTCGCCCTCATCCCGTGGGTAACATTATGTGGGCAGTGAATATGGGAAGGAACGTGGTGAGGCGGGGGGCGGTGGGGGGGTGGAAACCCACACAGAAAGGCTGCAAAGCTGTACCTTTTAAAAATTATTTCTTTTTGGTGGATGGCTTATTATTATGTTTCAGGCAAGCCTGCCTGATGCTCAGACTTGTTTGGGTACCCAAAGGAGGGTGAGGTGGGGAATCCTCATCTTCTCCACTCAGTACCACCTTCTTTAAAGAGGGAAAATTAGAGGTGTTTCCCATCTTCCCCATTTCTTAAACACAATGATAATGGAGCATGAAAAGTATTTTTACTGAAGCGTGAGTGGGAGATTTCTAAGCTAGTGGGGTTGCTTTGGAGGTGTTCTTATCTGCTGGGGGTGTGCTCAACAGTTATGAGAGAGATGAGGAAAAGAGCCCACTGTGCTTCCAAGGAGAAACTCCTGGCACTGAAACAAATAAGGCAGCGTGGTCTAAAAGCCTGACCTGTGATCCAGCTGCTGTGACCAGAGCCTCATGCAAGCTCCCTGTTTTACAGCCTGCACTCGCGTAACTGAGAAAGGGAACAGCACTTTCCAAAAGCTGCTTTTCAGGGGGAAACGACAGTGAAACAGTGTGCAAACAGCATGGTACCACTAACCCCCAACTGCGCCTGCGCCCCCTTCTCACGCACCCCTCCATCTTGCATTATTTCAAGTGTAAACCAAGCGCCACAGATGCGTGCGTGCTGTAAAAACCTGTGCTGGGAAATACTAAAGACTGCATCTCATCTGGGACAGGAGCCATGCTCGACGGCCACGCGGCCTCTCTGGCCACCTCCGACATGTCCTGACTCAGCACAGCAGCCCGGAGCCACATGCACCATTTTGGCCCAAACCAGTGAATTGTGCTGACCTTAGAAGGGGGGTAAGAGGGGCAGGCAGTGAGAAGGAGCACCAGGTTTGACATGAGGTGACATTTCCTCGTCATAGATAAAAATGTAAAGCACAGAGCATCTTTAAGTGGTTACCTCTATAAGGTCTCCAGCCTTGCAGCACTTAACAAGAAAAGGGTGGAGGAGATACAGTGGGTTGATGACATAGAATAAAACATAAACAAGCACATGCTCTTTCAAAGTGCTATGTGTCTTTCCAGTTAAGTTATAACTGAGTATATCCCCAATAAAAAAGCTACATTTGTAATGCTATACCATGCGTCCATTTCATAAAATATTTTTAAATGTGCTTTTGCCTCAGTCTGCTTACACAAAATAATGAAGAAATATCACTCTTCAGGAACTCCCCAAGAAAAATAAACCTTAAAATAACACGGTATGCTCACTGAGTAACACGTATTTCTGCAAAACTGCTTTTCTTTATATATTTTGCACCTGAAAACTGCAAGTCTCACACGCGCACACACAAAAGACAGAGAGACTGCTGCTGCTGTGGACAAAATGGTGCCATTTAATACAAAAATCTGGTTTATGCATAGCCTGGCTGTAGTGCATGCTGGTCCCAAGCAGAGTGGGATGCAGCCAGTTATATCGAACAGTTGTGCCCTCAGCAACAAATGGTGCATTCATAAAACTGGAAAAGCCTCTGTCTAGGGGCTTGTAGCTCTGCGAAGGAAACAATCGCTTGCTGACATTTTATGAGGGAGGGTATGGCAAAAAGAGGTTGAGGGGGAGAAGTATGATCTACAGGAAAGTTATGTACAAAAGAAATACCAAAATATAAGGGAAAAAACCCCAAATGTGCCTTTGAGCTAACTTTGTACTCTCCCTGCATTAGTTAGCTTCTAACAAAAGAACAAGGCCACCTGAAAAAGACATGTGCTTGGAAAACACTTGGCCAGTCAAGGGTATAGAAGAAAAAGAAGAAGGAGGAAAGAAAAAAGCTTTCTTGTAGAACGCTGGCCCATGAAGAAGCAACAGACATCACGCAGGCTGCAGTACACAAAGCTGCATCTGAAAGGCAGTTTCTCACAAGTTTGTTAGCCTTTATTAGCTATGCCACCTCCACACTGGTAACGAAAAGCCAACATCTGGTACTAGCTAAATGTCAGCACAGACGATCCCTTTAATAAAAATTTAGAGTCTGTGTCCCAACGAGGAAGTCTCTAGTGTGTTAAATGTAAGACCCTGCACAGAGCTGCAAGACTGAAACAATCCAGGCTTTTCAGCCAGGCAGAGCAGTGACTCTGGTGTGTGCTGGGCCACCTCTCCAGTCCTCCTGTCACCTTGCACCAGGGATGTTCATGGCTGCCGAACAACACGTAGCCCATCTGGATGGTTCATGTGGTCAACACCCCACACAGATGGGGCTATGGATGCCCAGGTCCTGCAGCAGCATGGAGCATGCTGTATAGTCTCCCCTTGGCCCAGGAAGCTCTAGCTCCTGAAGCAGAAATGCCAGACACCACTGCCTGCCCCAAACACATTGGCATCTGCATCGCTGAAGCTGAATCCAGCTTGCCCCTAAGATACATGAGACACCTACACAAGTTGATGCAAAAGTGCTCCTAAGTAACAGAGGAGCAGCGTGGCTTACTAATAAATACCTGCCACCGGCTCCCCAAATCACACACTGTAACTGAAGTTCAGTGGGAGAGCCAGTGAGAGTTTCCCTAAGAGGAGAACTGAATTGAGGCCTGCCCGCACATCAGTAGGAAGTGAAAAAACCCAAGCCTTCCCCAACCACTCCTGGCTGCCCCAAGGCTGTGGTGGGGCATCCACCCCATCTTCTCCTGGCACTCACATGGCACAGAGGTCTCTCACATCTCACCCAACAAAAACTTTCTGCGAAGTCAGACCCCACCGTGATAGTTTGGGGGTAATAAGACTGTCTACCCCAGCCTGATGGGAGCTCAGCTGAAGGATACAGGACAAATATTTTGTAATGGTTGACAGAATGAGTCCCTTTACTGCAATATGTATATTTGTATGTTAGAGGTTTAAGAGGGTACTCTTGCACTGAAGCCCTTGCAAGACTATCTAGAAGGGAAGATTGTAATTCTTCCAGCCCACAGTGCACCTAACGGTCCTCTGAGAATCTTTTATGAAACAATTTCAGAGGGGAAACAGGACTGTGGTCTCACAGACTGACAGTACAAGTATTTTTCCACGAAGGTAAAAAAAAAAAAACAAAACCAAAAACCCAGGGCAAGGGGTTCTTCAAAAAAGCAAGCCCATCCTGCATCTCAGTACTACGAGCAGGCAAAAGCTGTGGTTCTGCCCAAGTCAAGGAATGAACACTGGGAGCACACATGGTCGGCTACAGCCGTGAGAAAGAAGCCGTTGAGGTGCTGGAGAATGAATGGTAATGTTTTTGTTTACCAGCTGTGCACTGTAAATTATTTCTATTGCAACAAAGTTTGCACTGTATTTGCATAAATTATTTCAAAAAAAACTGTATGAAAAGCCACCTCATTAATGCCAGTTATCAGTTGGAGACTTACAGCAAATACAAAATTGCAAATGCTTTTGCAGAGGCATTAAAGCAATCTAAAAATTGTTCTTCTTGGTCAGTTTCCAGACAAAGCAAAAGTTTACACACACACATAATGTTTTGTACATGCTCCCATTAACTTGCCCTTACTACTAAGTGAACATATTTTAGAATTCAAGCAGCATGCATGATTTTGTTTCCCTTCATTGACTTTACAAAGGCTCCTAATGCAACACACGATTGACTTATTAGGAAAGGAAGTTTTGTTTGTTTGTTTTTGTTTTAAATTTGGAGGAGGAGGTAAAAACACCTGGAAAGCTGTGGGAGAATATCAACAGAGCTAAAAAGAAAATTACATTCCAGCCTCCTGAAAAATTTTAAAATAAGGCTTTTTGGGAAGTTTGTGATAAGAGACAAAGAAGTTCTCAATTTGAGACACATCTGTCCTTTGAGCACTGAGTCACAGAATACTAGTCTCCACATCACCTTGCAAAAGAAAAATAAAAAATAAATCCTGCCTGAAATGTGTCACTTTTCGCTGCTGTTTACTTTGTTTGTTTGTAGTGGTTTGGTAAAATGCCACAAATATTTAAGACCAAAACCACAGTCCGTATTTTATATTTAGATGAACGATGGCATCTTCCAAGAGGCTGTAATTGCAAGCCTGCATCTAAAGCTCCTCTCCCTCTGCCACTCTCAGGACCATGCAGCCGCAGCAGGAGGAAGAACACAGGCCACCACTGCAGCCCTGGTGGTGGCCATCCTCCGTGTACCAGCCTGGCCACCCCACACCTCAGCTCCAGCCGGACATGGGAGCTGAGCCCTTGCACATCCCATGACAAGGGATGGCTTTGAGTTGGATGGCTTATGTCTGTAGTTAAAATTTAAAACCAACAACAAAGTCCCTTCTTGTCTCTCTTTCATCTTCCAGCTGATCAAAATGGAACAAACAGGATGGGATTTAGCTCTTGTGCTCATGCTTCAAGTATCAGCCCTTATTTACATCAGTACAAAATGCAGCAGGGAAAGGAGCCCGAAGCTTTCTCACCCAGTGTGTTGAACACCGTGACCTCCTCACACCCCCGCCCCACAAATGCTTAACTGCTGAATGAGATTCCTCTTGTTTCCTGCACTGAATCATCTGTGTCACCACAAAGATGAGATTTTTAACTGTGTGCACACGTTTCTTATTTGAGGGGCAAGCAGAGGAGGGTATTTCTCAAACTACTGCCAAATCACCCACAGACGGTTTGGATTTCTTCTGTGTTTGATGTATCATTTAAGTAAATCTGTGTTTTTCCAATGAGGTACAACCTTTCAGTTATGCTGTTTTCTAGGAAACATGCAGGTGAACACTGCTGCTTCTTTCTTTTGCAAAGTATTATTTGAATGGAGCTAGGAGGGACAGGATATGCTGATATGCACAATTAAAAATAACTTAAAATTTGAACTCTGGCATCAGATGCTTCAACAAATTTCATTAGGGCAGGTCACATGCTCTTTTCAAAATGCTCTTTCCCCACCTCAACTTAAAATAATTTCATTAAACTAACTGCAATTTACCTCATTTTCATTGCTAAGCTGATCAACTATTTTCTATCAGTACAGCAATTCATCTTGCAACAGAATTAGCAGCACTGCACCCCTCAAAAGCAATAAACAAACATCCAAGTCACCCAAGAGAAAGAAAGGTGAAGCAAACTGCTAAACCACAGTTCCTTAAACAACTCTTCCTAACCAGGATGGCTTTGTATCATTGCTTCATGCAAGCAGGGAGGAGAGGAAATCGTGACCTCTTGCTGCCTGCACCTAGCTGTGCACTGCTGCAGTCAGTGGGAGCTTTGTGGACGCTGGGTAGGAGCAGGCCCATATAAAGATGCAACAAGCAATAGCAAAGATCATACTCTGCTCTGGATTGATCTGAGTCATGAGGAGTTCATGCTGTCAGTCAGCAAGAGCGTGAGGAGGACTGATGTGTTCTGGTCATCTCACTAGAGCAGAAGAAAAATTAAAGATGCACATCCTCCTCTCAGAACCCCTGCACACTCTCACCTGCATTAAAGCTTAAGGACAAGAACCATGTTTTTCACATGGCACTAACTTTTTCCACAAAGTGCTGTCAACCTTCTCCACCCTTTATTTTAATAAAGAAAATCCAACCATCCTTTTGACCTTGGACTTGTTCATTTTCTCTGTGTCTTTCAGTACATGCTCTCTGCTAACCATTCAGCATGCTGCAAGCCCTGATAAAAGTGGTTAATGTTTACTGAAACCTGGGTATGAACTGTACTAAACCTGATGGGGGGGGGAAGGCAAAGTTCTGCTAGCATCATCCATGACCAATTAAAAAAAGTTTTGGTTTGTTCTTCTCTAACGACTCACTCCCCCACCCCATGCTAAACAGCCGCACCAGTAGATGGGCAGGCAGCACAGAGAGAGGACTGAAAAAACTGCTTCTAATCCATCCACCTAGAGACATCAAAATAAGTCCCTGTTCTGAGTACCACAGGCCTTCCAAGAATACAAAAAAGCAATGAAAGAACTGACTATGGGGGTTTTCCTTTTGGGGGATGCATACTTTATCCCCAAATAATTGTTTTCCAAAACAATCTAAAAACCTACAAGTCCAGCAGAACTGCTGAGTGCTCCCTTCTTGCTTTTCTTGTAGGAAGACCATACACCCTTGCTTGAGTAGTTGTCAAAACATCCTCTTAATTAAGTGAAAAAGCAAACTGTTACTACTGTAAACTCAAACTACAACTAACAGCTGATCAGTATGATCAAGAGACCTTAAATTCACCATAATTTCTTCTCATCAGAGACCATCTTTACAAATAACCACCTGTTTCAATAGCTGTAGCCATACACTATTTAGGAAGAATGTTTTGTAGCGTAAACAAAATGTATGCATTGCTCCTTCTTAGCTTACTGGCATTTTCTCAGTCTGCATTCAAGTATCCGGCCCAGAGAATTCTAACAAACAGCTCTTTCCTCCCTCCCACTGTCTCTAGACAGACAGTCTGTCTGTCTCTAGTGACAGTGGGATGCTCTCAGGTGTTTAAAGCCTTTTTTTTTTTTTTTTTGTATTAGAGGGCAGCAACAGCATCACAGTCACCTTGGAAACAACCATCACCCACTGTTTGCAGAACAAACAATGGTACCTTTTCAGCCAGCAGGGCAGGGGGCAGCCAAGCAATTCTGGGACTTACAGGAGTGTTAACATATTGCATTCATTCAGTGCGTCGAAAAATAGTTTAGCACAAGAAGCAAGGCGCTCTCAAAGTGAGAGCCTTTGGCTGGAAACCACAGACAAGTGAACAGGGCTCCAAAGGTCAAACAAGTCTCCCAAGTCAGCAATGAGGTCTTTTCCTCTGATTTTTTTACTTGCCCTCCTGTTCCCCTCTCTCATACACACAGAAGGAAGAAAAACACACCTATTTAAACTGATCTTATCCACGAAAAGTCAAGTGTTCAGCTTCCAAGCAGCACTCACTGGAGTTTTCTCAGTGTGCCAAAATATTTTAAAGAACTGTTTACCTGCACTTGTAGTGCTTTGTACCCAATGCATCAAGAGCCGTTTCCAGAAGCGTTCCCTCTGAAGTTAGCAAGAACTGTGGTTATTCAGCATTTCAGATCCTATGTCTAAGCACTCAAGCAGCTACATACCCCTCTCCTTTCAAAATAACTCCATTTTCACAGAGCCACAGACAGTCTGACTGCTTTAAAAAACATGATGTACATCTGGCTTAGCTGTAGCTTCTGAGTGGTTTCCAATCTCCTGGAGACTTTTTTCCTCTGCTCAAAAAAACCCCACCACCAAACAAGCCTCTTTACCTCCAACAAGCAGGGGAAAAGAGCTAGATGTTTAGGTATTCAGGTTTTATAAATTTTCACACCCTCTCCCAAGTGCTTACTCTTGTGGGCAGTTGCAAGTGGAATGTCTAAAGCAGAATGGAGACTAAGGCATCACTTAGATAGTTTAGTGCTTTATAACCTTCCCACACTGGCTAACAGACACATACATCACTGACAACACACCGACAGAAGCCCAGCTGCCCAGCTCATCGGCCGCTTGGCAAGGGATGGCAAGGCCCTATGAAATCATGCTGCCATTAGACTCGTGCATAACACAGCATCCAGGTGTGCTGTGAAGGAGTGCCAGGCACAACACACCCAGCTGAGAACGGCACTGAGGTGATGAGAGCTGCACAAAGGTAAAACAAAGCAACTCCTGGGCAAGATCTGCAGATTTCCACATCACAATATAAGCATTTTTCTCCAGCCTTTGCTCATCTTTCATAGCACACTCACCTCTGGGAAGGGGGGAAGGCAAATCATCTTCATTAGGCCATCAGAAACACTGACCACTGCTGTCCTGCTGACTAAAGCCTCCAGCAAGCTTGTCCATGTGGGCCAGACAGGCTAACTCACAACTACAGCCATGGTAGCTCAGTTGAGTCAGATTAACACTACTAAAAATCTATCTTAATGGTCATTAAAATGCAGGTTAACACGTTAACTGGTCTCGCACAGCTACAAACATGGTTTTGGACACAGAAGGCTATACCTTAAGGAGCATGAAGAGAGACTTTTTTTTTTTTCCCTTTAATTGTGTTCAGCTAACTCAGTTGACCTCAAACGACTGAGACACACACCCTTTCTGCCTGTCAGGACAGGGTCCTGCCCTGTCTTTCACTGCTGGGACAGAAGAAATGAAATAGGTTTAGAGGTGATTCACATGCAACCCATCCTTTACTTACTCTTAATAGGGGCTGGAGGTGAGGGAAGCACATGGATGAAAAGCCACAGCTGTTCCAAGGCTGTTCCAACTTCACAGCATACGATTTATGGAAAACAAAACAAGAAGAGCAAAAAAATAGGATTTGAACATAACCAACCTGAAAGAATCATTATAAATGCCTCCTGCTCTGTGTAAGGGCTACCCTGGGCTCCATCTGCCTTCAAGGCCAAGAAAGGAAACATTAAACTTGAACAGCAGCCAGAATCCACTGTCTACTTTCTAGCAGCGCTGGGCTGTGCTTCGATGGGGAAGTCTCTACCTGCAGCAGACCAGCAGGCAGCGCGTCAGCCACTGCTGCTGCCTCTGCACTTCACACCGGCAGCGCGAGCTCCAGCCAGAGCCTGGCAGAGGGACAAACACGCAGCTCTGCCCCGTAGGGCTGCCCTCTCCCTCAGCATCTGCAAGCAGCACCAAGTTCGGACGGGAACGTGCTCCTTGCACCCCAGCAATAGGTTCTGACTATTTCGGTAGAGGCGCGTGCTCTGGAGGGCCCTGACTCATCAGGCGAGGAAGGCACGGGTACCAGTCAGACCGGAACAACTCTCCTGCACGCACAACAGCCTTCCAGCGGGCTGGGGTTGCTATTCGAGGCACTGCACCAACATTTAAACAAACAAGGACGGCGGATGCACGCGCGTCCCCTTCACTCGGGCATCGCTGGAAAAACTTCCCGGGGTCACCCGCAGCCAGGCCTCCCTGTCCCGGGTGCAACAGCGAGGCAGGAGCTGCAGTTGCTGAGGCAGGGCCAGCCCTTCCCCTCCCTTCCTCCCCCCGCAGCCACCCCCACCCTCCAGGAGCTCTATCGCAAATCCCCAGGCCGTGCCGCCTGCCAGCTGACATAACTGTTTAGTCAGCAACCAGGGAGAGGAGCGGCCGCCCTCCTCCATCCTTCCCCGGCTCCTTCCCCTGGTACCTTCCCCGCCACCAGCAGCTGCCAGGGAAACAACTTGTGCTCCCCAACCCCTCCCAGCCTCCCCGAAAGCAGCCAGTTTTCTGAAAAGTTTGTTAAGCTTTGCACATAGCTGAGGGATCAGGGTTGTTCTTTTTTTTTCCTTCCCCCCATTGGTGCTTTGTGTAAACCTCTCTCACCACCCTGCCCCATCCCCCAGGCGAGAGGAGATCCAGAAGCCCGGCTTGTGCTGGAGCAACTTCCTCCATTTGCTGAGCGAACATCGCTGGGCCAGGCCTGCGCCCCGTGCCGCCCCGCAGAGGAAGTGCAAAAATAATAGCCAGGCCCCAGGTGCCAAGGTTAGCTTGTCCTTTCCCTCTCCCCGCGATGATTCCCACTCCTTTTCATACCAGCCTCCTCAAGAGCAAGGGCTTAAAAACTGTGCAAAAGTTATGAACCAAAAAAACCAAAACAAAACCAAAAAACACCAAAACCGGCTGGAGCCCCACACAGCCTCTGCATGCTTTACACGTGTTTCAGGAAGGTTTAGCCTTGCTTTACGGAGCAAAAAGTCAAGCTCCATCCACGCACACAAAAGCTGAACAGCATTGCCCATACCTTGTTAAGACGGAGAAGCCCAGCAAGGCAGCAGTGTTACTGGCATACAAAAGTGCTCGTGCCAGCTTTCTCCGCCTGCCTAGCACAGATGCAACAACTCCAGCAGTACAAATGTCTCAGCTGAAAGGAAAACCGCATCCCAGACCAGGCTGGAATAATGAAAAGCTCGGGCAAAAGGCAAGGATTTAGTCTGTTAGCGAGTTGGAGGTTATCACCCAAATCCTGTTTCTCGGAGTGCTGAGAATGCAGTTTTCACCCTCTACTCTCACAACACACATGTAACTGAACACACAATGAATTTTTTTAAAAAAGAGGTTTTAAAGGAAAGCCTCACAATGTGTTATTACACCTTTTCCTTGTCAGTTTGCTTGCATGGTACAGAAGTGTACTGCTACTAACTCCGAAATGCAAATACTCATAGTGTCGAGTTGTTGGAAGGAAACTGCTACGCTGGCTCATTTCGCAAAATCCTCTGCTTTTCCAGGTGTGACAAGGGGAGATTAAAAAGGTGCAACTATGCCCTAGGTGTTATGATGCTATCCATAGCTTACACAGGAACAACATGTCCCAAACCAAAATGGTATTACCTGTGCTGACATCCCTAAAACAAAACATCATTTATTCGGCTCATACAAAAGTCTGTTTCATGGTAAAAAACTGAAATCTCTTCTTTCCTCCTCTCCACCCCACAAAAAAAAAAAAAAAAAAAACAAACCACATGCTATTTTTTGTATTAAATCCCAGATGGGTATCCATGCAACTGACTCCAATTCACCTGATTACTAAACTGTAGAACAACTGAGAAAACTGAAGAGCTAGTGACTTGTCTCCGTTTATTAGATTGTGAATATAACAAGTTGCTGAAAGAAAAAAAAAACAAAACAACCCACAAGCAGTCTCCAAACAAATAAGCAATGGTGAAGATTGAAATTCCGTAGAAAAGAAGAATGTTTTAAGTTCAGAACTCCTTAATTCACTCTTCCACGCTTCAACACTAAAACCTCACATTCTACACAGGCTGCCTGCTGCCAAGAGATAGACAGCTGCAACACATAGACACAAAAAGGAGGTGTTTTTTGGTGGGAGTTTTAGATTTCTACATACTGCCCTGTTTCACATGCTACTCCCCCAAACAGTTATAAAAAATAACTTCAGAAATCTAAAAACAAATGGACTATTGTAACTGATGATAACTACTGAGCCTGTATCAAGCGTGCAGATGCCATAAAGCCCCTTCACAGTCCATGTTCCTTTGCAACAAGACAATTGGCTTGGAAATGTGCTGTTGCAGTTATTGTACTTACTTGGCCTTTAGCATATGTTTAGTTCTGTATCTTATAACAGAAGTTTGGGCATTCCAATAAAACCTACATCAGTCTTCACTATTATTTTAAGTTGGTATCTCTACAAAGTGATTGATGGTCAAACAAACCGACTTCTTCCACAAAAGACGCTGCACCGACACTGGCGAAGTTGCACCAGATGTGTACCAGTTCAGCCAGAACAAAACCTGGACCACAATCTTACATGATGAAACATGATCTCCTTACACAATATCAAGCGTAATTAAGAAAGATACTCTCTTAAGATGGAAATTAATTTGGGAGCAGAAAGAACAGCTAAAGGAGACTCCGCTTACAGAAGCAACAGAATTTTTGCACAGCTAATGCAATGAAGAGATTTGCATCAAGAGAGCAGACAGAGAATGCGTGGTAAGGTGGGAAGACGAGACTTCACAGCTGAAGCTTCTTGACACAAACAGTGTGTGGTTTTGTGCTGTTTGCACTGAGGGTCAACACCTCTCCAGAAGCTCTTCCCTTTCCTCCAGCTGCTCATTCCCATGCCAGGGAAAGCCTACTGTTTGCTTCCCCTTTTGTGACCAAAACAAAAGTTGGTGAGGTGTGATTGTCGACAGACAGAAAAAATGAAAGAGGACTGGCTACCCAGATAATTTTAGAGACAAGGCTTACAGACAAAATCCACAAACCCCTGTATTGCATCTCTGAAGAGGAGGCGAGTTACAGTACAACAACAAAAATTAACTGCTAGAGGTGAGTAAACAAATTGTGAAAAACAAAAACACCCCCCCCCTTAAGCTGGTTTTACTGTAGATTGTAAGCACAACATTTAAGTTGTCACAGAAGCCATTCTGAAGTCAGTAATTCAACAACATTACGAACTTTTTTAGTTACCCAGGCAAAGACACATCAGAAAGGGGAAAGTTAGGAGGAAATACCTAAATATCAAAAGACACTTAAGAAAAAGTCAGCTTCAAAGAGATAACAAATATCACGCACAGATCTCCATTGAGATTTTTTCCTTTACATTGTTTGTAGTCACATACCTGGAAGAATACTTGCCTTGAAGTGGTGGGGGGATAAAATGTTAAATACAAGTGGTGTTAAATACAACCTTTGAAGGCAAACACCACAATGTACCTGAAAGACAGGGGCAAGTGGGAAAAGCCAAAGGGGGGTCTGGGGGAAAGTGACTCTGTTAACATAAACCTGCATCTCTTTCAGTGGTTTACTGGCATCAGGGTACAAAGATACCCATGAACTGACAGCAGCCATGGAGTGGACACTCACTCTTACCTTCAATGAAGCTGGAAGCCAGAATCAGATAAGACTATCCAAGCTAAACATGAAACATCCAAAAAAAAAAAAAAAAGAAAAAAAAAAAAAAAAAAGAGANAAAAAAAAAAAAAAAAAAGAGAGAGAGAGAGAGAAAAGAAAAAGGAAACAGCCATGCTGTTTTTTCAACACTGCAGCTCCAAACCAGCAAAGATCCTAAGCCCAACAGAGCAGATGCAGTTCCTGTATATGAGGACAGATAAAACAGACATCGCTAATGACCCCCTACATATGGAGCGAAGCTTGGATTAGGCTCTGTGTGCAGGAATTAATCAACCCAGCAACACTGCAGCATGGATTCCAGGATCCATCCTAGCAAACAGTGTCTCCTGTTTCATCCAAGGTTGATGTGAGGCCCCTGCAAAGACAAACTGGCAAAAAGACATTCCGCTTGGTTCTTCCACTTTTCCTCCTGGCCCTTGTTTCACTACAAAGACATGATTGGTTTTGATGGTTTTAGCACCAGTCTTTGTAACGATGGTTGCACGGGCTTTTAAAATCTGTTCTACCTGCACTGCAATCAGAAGTCCTGTCCACCTCTGCTAGGTCTTCTCCACTGCCTCCTTGTGCCAGCACAACTAAATCAGCTGCACAGCAAGTCAGATAAGAAAATGGATCCAGCCAAGACTGAACATTCAAAAGGCAGAGGGACAAACACAAAAAGTCCTTATCAGCTTCTTGGCCTAGAACTTTAGGATGTACCTTTAACATATTTAAGACCTTTAATATTTGGGATATGTACCCTTAAAAATAAGGCTGTGAAGAAATTACTTCTCATTAAAGCAACAAGAACATGTCCTACTGCTTACACATACACAATGACTTTACATTAGCTTTCAGGTTTTCCTGATCTAACACCCAAGAGAAGACAGATACCTGCAAAGCATGTGCCAAGCTAACACTCTATTTCTTGGCCCTCACGCAACCTTTAGGATACTAAATTTAAATTTGTAGACCAGCAGCAGAGCAATACAAGGTGAGCTCTGAATTTAACAACCAGAACTACAGCCACAACTTGATAGTTTAAAAGGACAGTCCCTGCCCCTTTTCTCCAAACAGATATGCTTGCTAGTTCCAAACACTGTAATTCACAGAGCCCACAGCGCCCAGCACTAAGTGCTGAATCGCTTATTAGAATGGTTTTATACACAGTAACATTGAAAGATCATCATTATAAATCAGTGCTACAGGATGAACAGGGCTTGTTTCTCCTAGGACCACTGCATTTCATCAATCCTGAGAGGCTTAATAAAGGGAATAAGTAACCTAGATAAAGCTGAGTTCTCACTGTGAAAGGCTTTCATTACCAAAAGGTTTGAAATCACTAGTGTCACCTTTGCAACTAAGTTCCCAGTTCTGGCAAGCTGGAATAAAGTTTTTCATCAGCTAAACACAAATCAAGTAGCATGCATCGTTTGGTAGGCAGGTTAAGGTAGGGCCTTAAAAGCCAAGGTTCCTTTTTAGGCTATGTCAGTACTGAAGAATGTGCAGCACTTTACAAAGAGAAAGAAAGGGGTTAGCATGACCTGATCTAAAGCTCTCCTTTCTCACCCTCCACTTCAGAAGCGGCTGCATTTCAGTAGCACTGTCGGCACGATTTGTAAAGCACCCTGGGAGCAATCTAACATTAGCAAATACTAGCAGTATAGTTAGCACTGAAGCTAAATTCTTTCAGTTGCAAAAATTAAAATCTTCAAGTCCAGCAACACGGAGCAGTCCTACAGGTGGACAAGTGGATTGGCAGACTACCAAAAAAAGGGGATGGGAACAGAATAGAGTTACATGAATAAACATTTTACTTCAAGATCAAACCAATTCCTCTGATACCTGCCAAGACCAAACAGATGGGTGAATCCTAGTTATCATCCCATATAAGCAGGCTACACTGGAAAGTGGGATAGCCTTTTTGTGGCTGGTATCATTTGGTTTGGGTGGAGCTCAAAGAAATAGCACCAGAGCTGGCAAGAACTAATGCCCCTTGTCTCTGGATAAGGTGCGTCCAGTA
Source organism: Syrrhaptes paradoxus (assembly GCA_013400615.1). Taxonomy (NCBI): domain Eukaryota; kingdom Metazoa; phylum Chordata; class Aves; order Pterocliformes; family Pteroclidae; genus Syrrhaptes; species Syrrhaptes paradoxus. The sequence goes on from VZTO01006371.1 coordinate 119,647, forward strand.
AGGTTTCAGATGTGCAGGGTGTGCTTCAGGCTGCCAACTGTAGGGGGGAAAATAAGAGGACGGATACAGGGACACTGCTCTTAGAAACCAGTAGTGTTTTTGGGAAGGAAGATGGAGAGCAAAGCACCACTTAAACAAGCAGTTCTCAAGGAATCAGGATGTAAGCAACTGAGACAGACCTGCGAACACCCTCACAGATCAGCATCTTGTGCCTGTAACCTGACAACACTGAGAAAGTTTCCCAAAAAAAGCTGCTGAAGGAGAATCCTGGCAGCAACTGGAAATCTTTAAGCCTGTCCAAGTATATGTCTTACAGCAATAAATATGTAGGCAAATACAGTTCTTTTGGCATATGCCTGTGATAGATGTTAAGGCAAACTGTATCTTTAACAAGTGTTCGGTCAACAACATCATCAAAAGCATGGAACAGCTTCTGCATAATAACCCATACTCAGATTGCGACTCCCAACTCGGAAAGAAGGCCACAGAGGTGCTACAACAGTCCTGAAAGCTGTGGGGAAAGTCAGCAGTGAACGATTACTGTCTATTTCCCATAGTCCAAGTCCTAAATGGTATCAAGTAGAAGCATCAAATGGCAGGTTTAGAAGGTTGGTTTTTCGCCTCCCCTCCAACAAAGCATGTAGTTAAACTAAACTCACCACAACATGCCGAGGGTCTGTACACGTTCAAAATGCCACTGGACAAGCTCAGGGAAAAGGGCAGTTGAACGTATATAAACCCCCTTTGGCTCAAGAGATTCCAGATGGCAAACTACACTAGGAAAGCATCATTAAGAGGTGCCCTTATGCTATACTCTGTTTTAACAAATCCACATCAATCAGCATCCTGCGCTAGATAAGCTTTTGGTCTGACTTCATATGAGACACAAGTAGGACTCCCTCTAGGTTTCAGTTTTGCAGGCAAAAAATGCAGCATGACTTACTTCACAGAACTGAAAAACCTTCCATCACAGACCCAGAGGCATTTCTGTCAGCTTGAAGAGGCATTCCCTGTTCTGAGCCCAAGTTTCACTGGAGCAGCAGGTACCAGGAACTGCTCATTCCAGGACAGGGCTGTCCTGACGAAATGTTGCCAGAGCCACAGCTTCAGCATGATTCAGGTCAGGGTGATTTCAGAGGTTACCATACCATGGCTGTCTTCCCTGTCTGACAGCCAGACGTCACCACACTTGCAGCAGAGACGTGTCCAACTCCAGAGCTGCCCATAACTGAAGTCCTAACTACCACCAGATCCAACCGAATCGCAGCGCGCTCTGAAGTGCACCGCCTGTGAGGGAAGAGACGCATCCACACCTCTGCCTTCCCTGCAATAGGGTCTGAGCAGAGCAGCAGGATGAGAAACCTCTGGAAACACTCAAGTAATTTCTGCAGCAAACACTTGCCCGAGGCCCTCACCTAGGCAGTGAGCACAGGCACACTTACTCCCAGGCCTTTGGGCAGGGACGGTGGTTAGAGGCACGTTTGCGGACCACCTCCAGCAGAAGAGTCCAGCACAGAGCCAGGCCTCGTGCTGGCACTGCCACAGGCCATATTAACTTGTCGCCTTCAATATGCATCCAGCAGAGTTCAGGTCATGGATTTGTTGGAAGTTCATCACTTATTCAGGCTTTTGTGCGAGAGGTCATTGCTGTCAAACTGTGTGCTTTCACAAGCACAAAAGCTTATGTTAAAATGTAAATACTTACAGGTGTTCCACCAGGCACTCAAGATGAAAGTCAGAGCAAATATATTAGTCCTCGCCGTATTTTACAATGCTGGTGGTACTTGAATGTCATCTGTTTGTGAACCAAGGTTTTTATGTGGATTCATCTGCCTAGACAGGAAGCATGATCTAATAGTGAAGACACAGGACTGGATTTAGAGCATTTGGGTTCTTTTTCTGCCTCAGTTACTGTCTCCCTCTATGACCTTTAGTCAGTAAATTCTTCATGCCACTGTCCCAGTTGAAAAGAATGTGAATAGATGATTACTCGGTCCCACACAACTGCTGTGACCTTGTGTAATTTTTGCTAATTACTACAAGAATTCTGGAATGATACAGGAAATGTTAATCCCACTCGTGAAGTTAACCTGATCTAACAAAAATCAAGGGCCTTATAGAAGAGCACAACACCCTCCTCCCCAAATGCCCATGTTACGCTGTTTGTTTTTCAAGATGGAATCTGTGCACCTTATTATTACTTTGTCCTTGATGGAGACAGCATTTTTCAAATTCAGCTTTGCAACAAGCCCAGGTAGGCTGGCTTACCCCCGTCACCTAGATTTGCACACTGCATACCACTTGCAAGAAATTCAAGCATGACTTCTGTGCTGGGATAACACCACAGGACCATCAGCAGGACTATGCTGGCACAGGCCTACTGGGAAAATCCACTCCCCAGCTGTGGGTAGAAGCAAAGCCGGCAGAGGCTGCAATCACCACGTCACCCTGGAATCCAGTTTCATGTCCAGTTCAACCTCGTTCTGTGATTGAGCTGCACAGTCCTGGAAAAGCTGGTGTCCTCTTCCCTCAGCACTTCCAGCTACACGTCAGATTGCAACTTTCAGAAACTACTGTATTATCTATTAAATTGGAAGAAGTAATCTCAGGCCTAAGAAGAACTCGTATTCATTCAGTTCAGCACCTATCACAGCGGTAATATCGCACTGTGCACCCCCTGTCACGGACGTCATACAGACAGCCCCACCACCCTTAACCACACAGAGGCTCTCACCACCAGGGACCCTTCGTATCAACGTACAGGCAAAGACAGTTTCGGTAAACGTCACGGGTAACGCAAAGCGCCATCTCTCTGGAACAACACGGGAGTGGAAGGGAGCTGCAAACAACTGTTCTTCTGATGTGCATTCCCTTCCTCCGCTCAAGGAAGCACAGGAGACCAAGCAAGCACATATGACATGCTCCCTGCAGGATGCCACATCCTGCCGAATTTCATACAGCATCCCAAGGCAAGCCAGATACTTTTCAAACACAGTATGATGTTTGACAGTATGATCTGTCACAGTGTGACAGGTTCTCAGAGACAACATAGGGGAGAGAAGGGAACAGCGCTGACAGATTTATCCAACAATGACGAACTGTTCCTAGTCACACTTCTCTCAAAAAGAAAAAAAAAAAAAACAAGCAAACAGACACACCGCAGACACACACAAATTTTACAACATGTATTCTTTCTGTTCCTTGCTTTTGGTAACTCATCTACAAATTTCTCGTAACTCTCACACACTCATGCAAAACCTTCCCGTTCCTATAGAAAGCAGAGGTCTGTTTTGAAGCCGGGGGGGGGGGGAATAACCTCGGAAGTTTTTTTTATGGACTGCTTACCCCCTAAGCCTGCTCCCAGCCCTGCTCCCCCCTCGCCCCCCACACACGGTGCCGCGTTTTAAGGAGTGCCGGTTATGCTGACATCAGTGAGGCTCCGGGGGCCATCTAGGCAGCTGTTCCTGCTCCTGTGGGTGGCCAAGAGCCAAGTCCCTCTGCCTTTTTGGTGATGTTCCCTCCTGCCGGCTACCCCCACTCCCGCCCACACGTCTGCAGGGTGGGGCGAGGTGGCCACTGGCAGCCTTTCAAGGAAACCTAAGCAAAAAAAAAAAAAGAGGCAGCTTTCATTTCCAGCCTCTGGTCAGAAACACTCTGCAATTTTTGACAGGCTGTGGGTTGAAGGAACTGGAGTTTTTCTTCCCAGACAGGCAAAGCCCAAGTTACCCTTAGGACTTTGTCACCTCGAGGAGGAAAACATGTGCTCTGTCCTCCCTCTTCCCACCAGCAGGGACAGCCCGCCAGCATCAGACACAGCCTCACAGACCCTGCTCCGTACAGCTCTTCCCCTGTTCTAAAGCAGACCCATCCTCAGAGGCAGCTGTTCTCCAGCCAAACGATTCTAACACAGTAGCAAGAAAGCCCACCCAGACCAACCTGAGAGCACAAAGTGGGTGCAAGACATCTTCCAGACACAGGGAAGGGGCCACCGCAGCACTTTCTCTTCCTTCTGCGGCTCCCCAAAGGGCAGGAAGCAGCACCAGGGCAGGCGAGGCGTGCCAGGACACCTTTGGCCCAGCCAGCCCCACGTAGCCAGGTTTTAGGCAGCTGGCTATCTGCAGCCGGTAATCCCAGCAGCAGGGACCGTCCCCGTGCTGAGCTGCAGCCTGATGCGGGGAGCGAAAAGGTGACAGCCAAGCCGACTTCACCTACGCCCTGGGAGCCTGCAGCTCAAACCCCATGTCAAGATTAGGAAAGTATGCACACACAGAGAGCACATAAGCTGCTGGAGTGCTTTTGTTTAACTCTTGCAGACACCGTATACTGAAGGAGTTTGGGTTCACTGCCATGTTTCTTGCCACCTCTCTTCCAAGCCAGCCCTTCTCAGGCTGCAAGGCCTGTGACACTTCCTCAGGCTGAGCAATGCCTTCTCGAGTGGGTCAGAAACCGAACTCAGTGAGACAAGTTTGGAGCTGCAGCTCACACAGGTTAAAGATTCTGGCTCATGTCAGGAATACTTTTTCTGAAAGTTAAATGCAGGCCCCAGTCCTGAAGCACTTCCCCTAACTTCCCCCATGCCAGTATTTTGACTTAAATGGAACAACCTACTTAAGTAGAATTATATCTCTGCTTACAGTGTCCGCAGGATCAGTGCTTGGCGTGATCTAGACAGGCCTCTGACATATACACACACACCAGCAAATTTAAAAAATACCCTGAGAGCCATCAGGCTAAGCTGTGTAAAGACAAAAAGAAAAGGATAAAGACAGTAACCCCCACCACAGCACATTTAAAATTTACATCTGCATACATTGTAGGATGATTCACCCAGGCAGGAGAAATAGGGATGCCTGAAGGCTACAGCTGGAAACAAGGGAAAGGTCCCTAATACTCAGTTTATCTGGGCAAAGAGGAGTCTCAAAACCAAGTAGATCTGTATACTGTCAGCACCAGAAACACTGAGGATTCTAGGAGATTTTTGGATTTTTTTAAATGTTACCTCTTCTAAGGAATAGCAATTTAAATCCAGTAATGTTAGCAATCCTAAACTGCAAAGAAACTGCCCCTTCAGCCAAGAAACAAACTCGACTCCTTCCTTCCTTGCACCCAGCAGCACAAAAGCAACAGATACAAACAGGAGTTTCCCTGGAACAAACCAGTCAAATTCATTCAAATCTTTCCGAAGTGCAGGAGGGCAGAACCCACTCCTGTTCCCAGAGCTTATTACAGTAACATGACTAAACATGCTCAGCAGTCCAATGTGATAGGATGCATCCATTTGCTGATGCCAGAGGAAGATGCATGTCTCTTCTACATGGCACTGCTCTCACAGGCTGCTTTTCAAAAGATGTTTTGAAAAGCGACCTGCTGCATACATTCTTAACAAGTCATAGTATCACCGGCTGTACAAGTGTTTGACCTCTACTTGCTGTGCACTGTGGACAAAAATCTGACATCAGCTTATTTCCAACCTTAGTAACACCAAACTGCTCCAACAAACCTGGCTGGAACAAACTAAGACAACACACCGCTAAACTCCCAGACGGACCCCCGGAGTGCTGAAAATGCAACTAGTTTAGTACTTAAACCCACATGTTTTACATTTGGGTTGGTTTAATCCAAGTAAGTAACCTGATTAAAATAGGAGTCTTCTCTGGAGGTCTAATTTCTAGATGTTTCCATTATTCCATATGCTTTTATGCTGTATAAACATAACAAATGATACATACCTCACTGTTGGGATGATTTAACAATTCAATTTAAAGCTATAAGGCAAGTCACTCAAGGCAAGATAATTAGATTACTTTGTGAATGGCAATAGCCAGCAATTGCACCTTTGCAATTTTAGTCTTGGGAAGGTGACGTGCTGAGGGAGTGACATCCCTCTATTTCCAGTTTCTTCATCTAATTTCTCAAATTCAGAACTTTGACATTTGTCATTTTTACACACAGACCTAAAGCAACAGGGAGAGAGAAGGACATGGGATGGTTTAAAACAGTTATTAGAGCTAGGAGCATATTTGCTTCTAAACCAAACCACCAGAGGCAGACCCCTGAACACATGTATATACTTGCACCTATACTGCCTAAGAAAAAAAATACACAACTTTGTTCCTCATGTGCAAACTAGGCATTTATGAGAGCTGCCCAAAATTCTGCCTTGCAACCAAAGCTCTGTGTTTATATGCAGACACCTCAGCAGCAGCAGTGCAGGTTCCCAGCATGCCTCAACCCTGATATCTGGAAAGGCTCCACTACGGGGTAAGAAGATAGTTATAATTAAACATTTATACTGAGGTAGTGCCGAGCAGGTCAGTTCCACAATGTGTTAGGTGGCTTTTCAAAACTCGGTAATTGAATGCTGATCCCTGCCCTGAAGAGTTTACAGTGCAGGAAATCAAAGCATAACACTTGGCATCTGTATACTGGAAATTAAACAAAAACCACCACCAGCTTATTTCTTGGGTCTTTGGACTAGGCAGCTCTTATAAACATCCATTACCAGAAATAGTGGAAATTTTTAAATCAGCAGTCTGGACTTTCCTAATCCACATCTGTGCTACTGGGTTGTACAGCTCCATTTGAATCACTAGCTGGGACAGTAACTACAGTGTGCAATTTGCACATGCTCCTAGCATCTTCTTGTCCAGTGTAAATTATTTTTGGCCCAAATACTTTTCAGCAAGCATTTTGAAAAGACAGTGAGCGCACAAACGGAAACATTTACTGCAAATGAGATGGTTTAGGCAGTGCAGGCACGAGAGAGGCTGCCAATGCACAAGGTCTAAAGTCAGGCAACAGCAGATCCTTCTGCACAGTGTCACCCAATACTCCAGGACGACCCCAGGCAGGCATCAGTACATCGACTATGCAATATTAGCACACATCGGCTATCAGGCAGGCTACGGCCACATGCAAGCCTGTAGCACTGCAAATCTACTAACCCACACCTCTTCCTATGGAGATTAAGAGTTACACAATGGTACAAATAAAAAGTGGCCCCAAACATGTAGAGGCCATCTCTGCCCCAGATCCATCCTTGGGGAGAATTCTCTACGTTTCCCTCTTCCTGCAGGGAATTCCTAGGAAGCCTAGGAATGACAAGTCCTCCTCCCACTCACGAGAGCCATTATAATTAATGAAGTTAAAGCACAGCCTCTAGGATTTAGAAAAGGGATGCAGCAAGGGCCACAGTGTTTCAGCAATGTCCAAAACCAGGATGGAAGAGAATTTAGTCAAAATAGGCTATTACATTGCAAATTCATTGTTTTTTTATCAAATAAGCTCCAAAAACAGATGCACTGACTTTGTACCTACACCTGTAGGAATTTCAAGCACCAGAAAAATACAAAGACACTATTAAGTGTTTCAGTTTTTTAAAGTTTCCTGGCATCTTTCATGCTATGAATACTCAAGTTTTCAGATGTATATACCCCACAGAAAATCTTAGTCCAGTGAAGCCTGAAAGAATTTTGCTGTTGATCCGAATGAAGCCACATCTTCCATTTCTACATAATATTTACACATCTATTGATTTATTAAACACATAACAGCAACTATAACGGGGCATGATCTGTGTTCAGCTTGGCCCACTTAACTGTTCGTGAACACCTTAACTTTCATTGCTGACTTCTGAGCATTTAAAATGAGTAACCTTACCATTTATTTCTATCTTTTCTTTTTTTTCCTCAAGAGAAAAGGGAACCATGGAAAATCCTCAGTCACTAGATTTAAAGAGCTTACAAGTTCCAAAAGCTTTGCAAGTAGAGATTGGGAACTGCTTGAGCTGCAGTTAGTGGGGCTGTAGAGTTTACAGAATCCAGCAGTTCCTTCCTCCAGAGTTTATAATCTGCATGGCTTCCTCCCAAGGTAATGGGCACCCGTTCTGAGGTATGGATCATTTCACCTACCCCTAGAAATTCACCCTCTAGTTAGGTCGAATGTGGTGGCCACTTCACGCTCAGCAAAAAGACACTGCCGTTTCCCAAAAAGAAAGAATGGAAACAGAGGACGGAGAAAAATTTCCCACAGTGTCGGTAGCACTGATATGAAAATAAATTCTTCACTATTTAAAGAAAAGCACAGTTTCCAACAATAAATGGAGTTTACACCAGGGGAACAGGGGCACTGTGATATACCTCTTTTTACCCTTTTGCAACATGGACAGTCAGGCTCCTGACAGTTTAAAGACTGCCAGGAGATGTTACCAAGCAGATAAAACACCTTTCTGCTGTAAAGGCTGAAATTGCTCCAAGACTTGTTCCAGAACCTGCCAGGGACCACCGTTTTGAACCTTACTTGGAAATGTAGTAATATGCACTAAGCGACACCTGGCTGGACCATCAGATAAGAAAGAAGAACAAATGATAGCCGCAGCTCTTAGAAAAACAGACCAAAAGAAATATACCCTCCAAATCAAGTAAATACAAGGCTTTAGTTATATCTCTGTAGAGAAGCACTTGCCATTGTACTCATACTTCTTCCCCTGGAAAATAACAGTCAGACCTCACAAATGGAAGCCCTTAGTAACCCAGCTACATCTCTTCCGCAACCGGCTTCTATGGCACATGCTTCCATTTCCTGGACCTTCAATGTCTCTCTTAAAAAGCAAGCCTCCTCCTGCAGCTCCTCTTCCTTCCATCCAAAAGCATCAGAACATATCAATAGCAAAATACATGAGCTGTGCTGCAGGTTATCCAAGTGAAAACCAATTCAGGATACCTTAAGGCTTTTGGGGAGAAGGAGGGGATGAAGCAGGCAAGCACAAGCAGAAGACGCTACAGCCACCTGTTGTCCTCGATACACAGGCAGCTGCATCAACATCATAAAAATTCACAGATGAATGAAGAACAGCACACAGGTATTCATGTCCTGGCTGCTTCTCATGTTCTCAAAACACTAAGAACAATGAGACATCATTAATTTAATGAAGAAAATGCATTTTGTGTAACAAAAAGAGGAACTTAAACTAGGCTCTTTCCCCTACCCAAAGCTGTTAGTGGTCCAAGTGATGTTGCTCCCTAAAGGAAATACAAGGAAGTACTGCTGCTCATTGGTACAAAATGCAAAGCGTTTCTCCCTTGTCCAAACCATAACATTAGCTGTGTGAAGGAGTGCGGCCTGAACACGGTAATGGAATTTACTGCTGTGATGCAAGCGCTCCGAGCAAAGCACTCCCAGGAACCGATACACCTGAACACTGACATCACCTGTCCTACGGAACGGGACTAGCAAGGGCTCAAGTTAAAGCCAGCTAATCACACATGATAAAAGCAAAGGCCAGCCACACTTCTACACCTGCATTTTGCTTCTCTTACCTTCAGAGAGGAAGCACATACCTAAATTAACTAAAAAAACGTTTCTCAGTGGCTGATCATCCTCTGTTTTTAAAGGTCGAATGATGCAGGCCCCCCATTCCCAAAAAACCTACGAGTAGGTTTGTCCTGTTTCAAGAAAACACATGTTAAAAACATCCACCAGGAGATGACAAGTGGAGAAGTCTTACCGTGTATCAGAGGCTAGCACTTCCACGATCAACCACAAATACATTTATCTTTTAGAACCAAATTAGCAAGTCACTCGGGCACATCAACATGGAAAATGCTGAAGATGCTTAACGTACTTTTTACCCAAAGTGACTTTAAGTCAAAATTTTGACTTTAAATCAAAATTTAGTTTTTCAAAGGTGACAGGAATTACACTGGGAAGTCACTTGTCCACTGCATGCAAGCAGAAAGCTCTACACAAATAACATCCCTCACGGAAACGGATCTTCAAAGAAACTTCAGACACCAGGATGAGGGAATGTCTTCTTCAAAAGGAAAAAGATCTCTTGAAATCCTGAGATTAAATAAGTAAATAAGATTAAACACAAAACACTTTTGCTCAGAAAGGTTAGGTACAGGAAAACGATGGAGTTTGCAGAGCTGCATTCTTCACCCTTCCGTGGGAAGACGGGCAGAGGAGACAGGGAGGTAATCAAGGCCTGAAAGGCCTCCCTCCCTAATAGTCCCTGGAATACCTATTTTAGTCCAGGAGCCTAACAACGCCTGTGGGGGATTTTGACAGCTTTTCTTTCCCCTTGCTGTAGCACCTCTGGGGATGGCTGGGACTCCGCAGGTGAATCCTGTTTTTAAAACAGCTGCTTTTCTCTGCATCTTTAAAGAGGCATTGAGATTCTCCTCGCCTCGCTCAGTTGAATCACTCTGAATAAACAGTCTCCACCCATCAACTACTTCTTTTGTGTAAAGCACCTATTCATAGGCAACCACCTTTATTGATTGCTAGGCTGGCCAACCTGAAGGCTGAAATGGCAATAAAAAAAAAAAAAAAAAAAAAAAAGCCAGGACACACCAGAAGGCCTGTGTTGCTTCTAAAGGAAGCACACGTCCAGGCACTGCTCTAAGTTACATCGGGACAATTTCTTTCTCACTGCAGGAGGCTGCTCTAACAGGTTTAACACGGGCACAGCCACAAGCCAAGTACGTCACTGACTCTTCTCCCTTCTGTCCAGGCCCTTTCCTTGCTCTGACCCTTTTCCAGCACAAGACGAACAAGCCATCCAACGGGAGTCCACAGCATATGCCCCAGCTGGCAATTATTTGTACTTTTAATATTTCAGAACAAAGCATTAGCCTGAGCTCTAAATAAGTTTTGTCACCCTGCTCTGAGCACAACGCTGAGGGAAGCAGGGTGAGATGCTCCGACACTGCCTCCTGGGAAGCCTGCGCTCTTAAGCCACCGTCCCCCAAGTGTTGCTATTCAAAACACAGGGGCAGGGTGGGGTGGAGGGAGGGAACACCTTCAGGTGGGAAAAACATCATGACTGGCAGACATCAAAGATAAGCCATCATCAGATTTCTTGCACTGAAGGAGAACAAAGAGTCAATGCTCCCGAAATTCCAGTTCAGAAATACCCCAGAACAGAGCCAGCACTTCCCACCTCAGCCAACCTCACCTATTTTCATGTGTAATCAAACGTTGATAACCAAACCTGGCCTGGCAGTTTGAAGCCCTTCCTGGCTCCACACAAACACCTAACTTTTCAGTGTATAACCTGAGAGTGGCATTTCCCAAGATACCCACGTCCTGCCTTTGAAATCACTGCCTCTAAAGATGCTTCTAAAAGCAGGTGGGAAGTGAAGGAGGGGCACAGCTCCCACAGCGGCTGGTTTATGTAGGATATTTTAAAAATATATAAACAAAAAACCCCCAACACACACAGAGAAAGGATTCCTCAAACGCCTCCCCAAAGAAAATCTGCTTTAGCTGCTGAACAACTCAACAAGTCAGATCTACCACCCAAAAACAAGAAACAATCTGTTGTATGGTCTCAGATGGCAATTCCTTTTCACTCCAAAAGTTTGCATCAGCTCCCCAAGATGCCTCCTCACAAATCTGTAGGGTACCTGAGCACTCCATCCATGATGAAGCTGTACTCAAATGAACACGAAGCCGTTCCTGGCCCCTTTCCAAGCTGCAGAATACTCTTGGAAAAGCGTATTTTAAAGCTGTAATCCCTCAACTGACTGTCTTGCTTTGATTCAGAAAGAAGGTAAAAGAAAGAGCAACAGGCATTCTCACTACCTTCAGGAGAAACGAAAGCTGCGGTACCATCCTCCTCTACAGACAATTAACCTCCCAAGAAAGAAGCTACCACAACATCAAGGCAGCCCTCTCAAACTGGTCCAGTAACGTGGTCCAATAATACATTCATTTAAAAACAACCTTTATGGCACTGAAAGAAGACATGATTTCACATGTTTTAAGAGTGTACACCTAAAACACGGATTTCCAAACTCAGGCATCATTCATCAAAAAGTTAAAAGGGGCTTTTTCTGCACATGCACAGATTTCAGACTAACAGGATTTACTTGTTTTCTGCCTGTTCCTGGGGAACCTTTACAGTTTCTTTTTTCCCAAGACTGTCCCTACAGGCTGCTATCCAACATACATCAGATGCTCTTGGAGCAACAGATAACTCTGGAAGGATGTCTGCAAAGGGCACAAATTGAGAGCCCAATGCCGGTAAAATTTCGGCATACTGGGGGAGGGTGGAATTACTCCTATATGTAGATAACTTGAACACTCAATGCAGTCCCCTGGAAAGCTTTATTCATGCATCTAAGTATTTCTTCAGATGTTTTAGTACCAAATAATGTATTTTAAGTCAATAAAAAAATTATTGCAACTTAAAAAGTGAATCCCTTACAAAAACACTCGGGTTAATTTTAGCATCCTTCTGTTTAGCTGCTTAGCAACACTTATCCTATGACCTTCTAAGCACCACCTACTTTTACAAGGGATAATGAATATAACCAAAGGGATTTATCTATATGGTTTTAATCTATACAATGTAAGTACATGAACAGTTTTTATTTAAATGAGAAGTCCAACTGAGAGCAATCCAAACTGTTTCTGCTTAAGAAGAAACTTTCACAGGCTAAAGTCAAGCTACTGTTATGATTGCAGAGTGACTTCAATGTAGGCAAAGTGATAAAATTCTTAAGGATTGAGAAGAACACTGCAGAAGTCAATGTTTTTATGCCTTGGGAAACACTGCACTTGCTTTGGTACCAAAGGAGGTTATAGACATACCTAACAGATAATGGACATCCAGCTTTCCCAGTTTTGAAACTACAAAAATCTCCTGATCCTCAGAATAAAAAAGAAAGGCCATTTGGTCAGAGCATCACTGAGTATTATAAAGAGTTAAGAACGGGCACACAACCTGGGTGAGCTGAGTAAGAATAAGATGTTTCACTGCACTGAAATCTGCAAGCAAATAAAGCTTCAAACACCCAGGCCCCGGTGAAACAAAACAAAACAAAAAACCCAACAACAAAAAAACGCAGAACAGTCAGCAAACACCCTGTTACATTCTGTCTTAATACCAAGCCAAAAATATATATTCTTTAGGGTTGCTAGTTATTAAAAGAAATGTGTAAGAGTGGGTACATAAATAGTCACTACTGATGGACAAACAGTTTGACAACTAGAAGCTGCCTGTGAAATTAGAGGAGAAGAAAAGTTTACTCCAATGTACTTAAGGGATGGTGCTTTTCCAACTGCACGATGTGAAATCAGTTTAAAATACAGCTGCGGGGAGGAAGGTGAGGGAGCAAAAGAAGCCACACCAGGCAGAGCACAGCTGCCCGATAGCAAAAGAGGAGGCTGGATGTGTCGGTGCCGGCAGGTGAGGGAGAGCCCTGGTACTCTGATTGATTGGATGATGGATTCATGCTGTTTCTGGGCTTCTAACAAACAAAAGGGCCTATTCTTCCCTAGATGTACCCAACTCCCGTTAAGACTAATCGGCATTATGCAGGCACACCAAGAAAAGACTATATACCCTTAAGTCTTCAAAGAGAAAATTAAAACCTAAAACAAATATGGCTGGCCTGACCCTGAGTCACTGCATCCCTTTCACGCACGCTGACCCTGTGGAAAACAGGAACTGCGGTAACAAAACTCAGTGCTTGTGTCAAAATGACAGACCTCAACGAAAAAAACTTCAGCCATCATAACAGCTGTCTACTGTGCACTGCAGGGGTGACAATATGGTGTTATTTAGCAACTGCTCCTGTTGTTCATAACCAATTTTTTTTTTTCTGAGGCACAGGGCTGGATGTTGGAATGGTAAGAAACATCTTACCATTGACTGCATTCGCCACCTCTCCTAGACCACTGGCACCAGATCACACCGAACTAGACGATTAACCACCTTCTCAAATACGTAACCACACTTGATCTTATCTCCAACAGAATAAGGGCAAAAGAGGGAGTCGGGATTAAAACTGGATGGTTGGTTCCCCCCACCCTTCCCTCCAGAAATCAGTTCAGTGGCAGGATGCGGGCTCCTGGGCAGGCAGGACCAGAGAGCATCAGCTCCAGGCTGGACACCCAGCGGGACCGTGGGATGGCGGCGGGGCAGGAGGCTCCCGGGCCTCCGTGGAGTGGAGCGGGCAAGGAAATGTGCTGAGCCAGGAGAAGCTCTCTCCTCCCGTGTAACCCCGTGAGGATGCCGAGCAAGCAAAGATATTGCAGCCGAGAGGTGAAACGGGGAAAAATATTAAAAAAAAAAAAAAAAAACACAAACAGGAGAGAAAAAAAGAAAGCAGGCGTGCGTGCAGAGGGGAGGCCGCAGAGAAGTGCAGGGAGAAGAAGCCAGAGGAAACTTATCTGCGACATGACAAAGTTCAATCCACCGCCCTCCCTCCTCTGATGAAAAAAAATAAAAGTTGCAGCATCTCGTCCCGCCGCGCTCCCCGCGGCCCGGCCCGGCCCAGCCCTGCTCTGCCCAACAACAGCCGCGCCCGGCCCGGCCCGCGCCCCCCGCACCCCGGCACATGGGGGGGTGGGAAGAAGAGCCCATCCCCCGGCGTTATTAACTGTCCCGGAGGACCTGCCTCGCATCCTCACCGAGCCGCCCGGGGCGGAGAGGGGGGGGATCCCCGCCCGTAGCAACGGCGATGGGCAGCGCGGTCGCCTGAGAAACGGGTCGCAGCGGGCTCCCGTCCGCACCGGCCACCGCGCGAGGGGAGGGGGGACGGGGGGGGCAGCCGCGCGGCACCAAACTTTTTGTTTTCACCCCAAACACCGCCGCTGCGGGAGGAGGTCTTGACTGCGACCCCCCCACACCCGCCAAGTCGGGGGGGGTGAAGGGAGAGAAGGAGGCCGGACCCCCCCCCCCCGCCTCAGATGCTGCCCAGCTCCTTCCTGTGGTGGTGCCACCGCCCGGGGATGTGTCCCTGACACCCCACAAAAGCAGCGCCACGGGGGGGGGACACCCATCCCGGGCCTGGCTCCCCCCCCACCGCCACGCAGGCCAGGAGGGGAAAGGACACGCACGTCCCTACAGGGGAGGGGGGGTGTGGAGAAAGAGCAGGAAAGGGGAAAAAATAAAATAAAATACAGAAGAGGGGGGGAGAAGAGAGGTACCGGGGTGCCGAAGGAGGACCGGGGAGGAGGGGGGGGGCCGTGGCGGGGGGTGCGCAAAGTGAGCGGAGAGATGCGCGGCGCAAGGCGGCTGTACCTGCGGAGAAGCGGCGCCTTCATCCCAACTTCCCGGCTCCAGCCCGGGCCTCCCGTCCGGGAAAAGCGGGCAGGGGCCGCCGAGGGACCCGCCGCCACCGCCGGCGGCGGCAGGAAAAAGAGCCCGAAGGAAAAGTTAAAAGGCAAACGGGCTGCGGGCTCGGGAGACAGGGGTGAGCCAGGCTAGAAGATGTTGCTTCCTCGCAGCCCCATCCAAATTGTGGCGGTGGCTGGTTAAAAATAAACTTTGCAGCAGGAGGGGGGGGATGATCTGGCCGGATTCCTGAGCTCAGACGGTTTAATATGGATGAGCATCAGGTCCTGAAGGCAAAACGCCGCGGCTGGTGCCGCTGGTTGGTAGAAAGTCTGCAACAGGGAAGGGGGGGGAAGAAAAAAAAAAAAAAAGCAGGAGCCGCGGAGGGAGGAGAGGAGAGGGAGGAGCGGGGGAAGGGAAGAGGGAGGCTGCACGAACTCATCATCATCTCCACCGCTGCCAGCCAAACTTTTTTTCCTCCTCTTTTTTTTAAAAGGAAACTTTTTTTCTCCCCTTTAACAAGCGTTTCATTTTTTTAAAGAACTCGCACGACCAGCCGACACGCTGCAACGTCCTCACCGCCGCTCCTGCCCTTTCCCAGAAGTTTATTTTTCCTCCTCTTTCTCCCCCCCCCAAAAAAAAAAAATAAAAGAAGGAAAAAATCAATCCTTCCGGAGTTAAGGCACTCTCCTACCCTTTGTGAGGGAGCGCGGCGGCCGAGCAGCCCCGCGGTACTTACTCCGGACTTTGCTGGGGCTGGGCTGCTTGCGCCGCGACATGCCGGGAGGATGGGCCGCCGGAGGAGGGGGGGGACGCGGGGGCGCGCCGAGGTTGGGTGGGTGGGTGGGAAGAGCGCGCACGGGAGGGAGCCGCAAACTTGTTCCGGAAAAAGGAATCAAAATGGCGTTTCTGTTGGATGTGCAAAGTTCATCAACTCCGCTCTAACTTCCCGTCCTCCGCGCCTCCCTGGAGGGGAGAGATGGGCACGGTTAGGGACCCCGCCGCGCCGCTCCGCGGGCGCCCCCGCCCCCGGCCCGCCCCCCGCGCTGCCCCGCGCACCCTGATAAGGAGACACATCACGTGCCGCTCCGGCTCCTCTCCCGGGGACGCGCTACCGCGGCAGCACCACCGCCACCAGCAGCAGCCGCCTGTTGCAAAAGGCATCCCTGTCTCGTCGGGGGGAGAGAGGGAGGGGCGCCTCTAAAGAGAGGAGCGAGCACAACTTTCCCCCCTTCCTTCCTCCCTTCTCCACCCGGCAGTGGGATGCCCCGAGCGGGGGGGGGGGGCGGCCAGGTGCCACGCGGCGCCCCGCGCCCTCTCGCCGGGCTCTCCCGGGCGGGCCTGCCCGCCGGCGGCCGCTCTCCGGGGGGACGGACGGGTGCGCGTGTCCCCCCGGCAGCCGGCGGCTGTTCCCCGGCCGCGGTGTGCGCCCGGAGCTGGAGCGCATCCGGGGCTGCCGTGGCGGTGCCGCGCCGCCGGCTTTAGGAGTTCATCGGGGCTCTGCGGTGGCCGTGGAAATGTTTGCGCATCCTCCTCCTCCTCCTCCTCCTCTTCGCAGCCCGGCGCCTCACCAGGTANTCCGCGGGCGCCCCCGCCCCCGGCCCGCCCCCCGCGCTGCCCCGCGCACCCTGATAAGGAGACACATCACGTGCCGCTCCGGCTCCTCTCCCGGGGACGCGCTACCGCGGCAGCACCACCGCCACCAGCAGCAGCCGCCTGTTGCAAAAGGCATCCCTGTCTCGTCGGGGGGAGAGAGGGAGGGGCGCCTCTAAAGAGAGGAGCGAGCACAACTTTCCCCCCTTCCTTCCTCCCTTCTCCACCCGGCAGTGGGATGCCCCGAGCGGGGGGGGGGGGCGGCCAGGTGCCACGCGGCGCCCCGCGCCCTCTCGCCGGGCTCTCCCGGGCGGGCCTGCCCGCCGGCGGCCGCTCTCCGGGGGGACGGACGGGTGCGCGTGTCCCCCCGGCAGCCGGCGGCTGTTCCCCGGCCGCGGTGTGCGCCCGGAGCTGGAGCGCATCCGGGGCTGCCGTGGCGGTGCCGCGCCGCCGGCTTTAGGAGTTCATCGGGGCTCTGCGGTGGCCGTGGAAATGTTTGCGCATCCTCCTCCTCCTCCTCCTCCTCTTCGCAGCCCGGCGCCTCACCAGGTACAGCGGCCGCAGGCAGGGGTCCGCCGCTGCGTGTGCAGAAGTCATCTTCTGGTGTTTGTTGTTTCTTGGGAAAAGTTTCGTCTTTGTGCGTTTTGGGTCCCTGCTGGGGTCGGTCATCCATCCGGCTGACAAAACCTAAAGGAGGTGGAATTTTACAAGACCCAGAACATCAGCGTAGGAGCAGGAGGTCCAAATACTGCGCCTCAGCAAAGGCAAGATCAGACATTTGCAATTATCAGTGGTTCCAAAGAGCCAGATGCTGTATGTGGCACTGCACGCACGCTGCCTTCGGCACTTTCCCTGTAGTGGAAGCTGAAGGCTGGAGAAGTCTGAGCAAGTGATGGAGAGGAGTCTTTCTCTTCAGAGTTGTGGGGATTTCACCTCAGAGCCAGTACCAGGTTAGAGTTGTGTGACAACTAATAACTGCACAGAAAAATAAAATACAGGAAATGCTCCATCCTGAAAGCTCGACGGGGAAAAAAGTGCTTGTAAGGCATGCCATAGTGAGTACAGGAGGAACCAGTTTACTCTTTAAGGAAATGGTTATTTACACTATTTCTAAAGCTACTAAAACTAGGCCTTCTAAAGCTGTCCTTGCTGAGGTGGAACCTGAAGTCGCAGGCTGGTTTTAAAGAAATCCAGTGCTGGCCTGTAGGCAAAAAGCGTATACCAGCTTAGCTGGTATCCTATCCCCTGATGGAAAAGGGATTGACGTGGAAAGGAAGGCTGAATTCCAGGTATGTGGCAGTAAGCCCTCAACCAACTTTTTCCAGCCTTTCACCTCTGAGGTGTCATTATTAACTTCTGTTGCACCATTCTTTTCAAATATTGGATAAAGGCATAAAAGTCAGGGATGCACAAGATCTGTCTCAGAGACGTGAGCTGTGCTTTCGTTGGGAGGAACCTTTCCTCCCAGACTCCGGGTAAAAGACCTGCAGGTCTGGGGATGTGGAACCTGGAAATGCCAAAATGGCAAAACATGTATTCAGAACATAAAACTGCAGCTTTAACTTGAGTGCATTTCTTGTGGTGGTTTCTGCCAGATGAATTTTTGTCAGACGAATTTTGTGCAATATTACACGTGAGCTTTGTGTATAAGTTTCAAGCCATTAAGCTCCGTTAAAGCGGACTGGCAGACAGGTGGAACATCTGTATAATAGTTTACCCCACAATATAGCATCAGACATTAGGAAGTGTATTCTGTTTGTTTTGTTACAAGGTTCTTATTTTACCAAAAAAAACACAATCAAGGGAAGTAATTAAAAATAAATTAATTGTAAAGTTTCTTCAGCCTTTTAATCTCTGTACCTGCCAACCTGCAGCGGCAGAACAGCTGGTAAATTCAGTGGTCTTACAGCCAGCTTACATCCTTACTGCAGCATCTCTTGTGGTCAGGCATCTGATTAAACAAAAACCAGAGCAGTTGTCCATCACAAACTCAGCCCTTAAAATACATTATTTAGGTTGGAAGACTGCAGTGATTTAAGCCTGCATGGCACATACGTATAAACTCATGGAGATGAGGCCTGCGAGTTTACAACCCAAGGCCTTGTTTGCACAGACATTTACATAAACTGCTGTAATTGAAACTGGTGCAAATTCCTGTATGGATAATCATCTTTGGAGCCTGGCAATGCATGTCCCACTGACTTGTGGCTAGTATCTCTAGAGTAGTCTTGGAGGCATTTTGGACCACCTCTGCATGAAGCTTCCCCTCCATCCTCGCTGTATTTTCTGACTTCAGAGGTTAACTCAAGCAGCCGTCCACATGGGAAGTTTAAGTGGACTGAAAGAATAGGAAAACAAGTGTTCAATTCAGCATCTGAAAGCTGCTCTAGAAACATGGAAATGCAAATAATGTAAGTATTGTAAAGCTCGCACTGGAAAAAAAAATCAGGATTTTAGTGGAGAAAATACGTAGATAATTTTTTTAATCACATTTATGGTTTTATGTTTTAAACATCCATAGTCTTTCAGAAAGATGTAATGGAACCACACATAGTATGTTATGTTAATTCTGTAAATTAAAAAAAAAGCAAAACCAGTTATCTAATAACTAAAAAAAAAAACAAAAAAAAAACTACCAGGGTTTATGAAGTACTAAAAAGTTATGTGTCTTTAACAGTTCAGGAATTATTTCTAATTCTTGGCTATTGCAGGGCAAGAGGAATTAAAATAACTCAGTTTTCAAACTTTCCATCACTCGAACTTCTATAATGCATCAGAGGGGTCAAAACCCACTGTGGTCTAAGACTGAAATTTTGAGAAAATGGGTTAGGTTTTTTTTATTCCAGTGAAAGAGAGGTCGAGATAATTTTTGTCTAATAAAAACCACTTTTATGAATAAAATTACTCTCCCAAAATGTTACTACATTGCTTACATGATGAAGCTATCCTTTTCACTCTGCATTTTCTACCATCTGCAATGCTGTGTTTTATCTCATCTCCTCTGATCGTTCTATTTATAAGTATTCAGTCTTTTTTTTTCCTAAGACTGTATTTGGTTTGTATATTTTCTGGCTATCATGACATCAATGCTCAACAGTGATGGTGAACATGCTAAGGGGCAGGAAGATTTCCTCTAACTTCTGTATAACCCTCACACACCTCTGTCGTCCTACACAGTGATGTTAAATACAATGAAAAATGGTACAAATAAAAATAGTTTTGTGAAGGTATACTGTGTATTATCAGAGTTTCGTTAAGACCACTGGGTGACATAGCCGTGTTGGCGACATAAAAGCTACCTGCTGTGGTCCCAAGGGCAACTCTGCCCCCACCCACAATTCAAATATCGGAGATGCTGATTAAAGGTATTCAGGGAGAGAAGAAAAACAGGATGTGTAGCTTATGTGAAGGCCACAACTTGAGGATGCCACCATGTCTTAAAGTGCAGAGACTAAAACTAGCATTGGCATTAAAAGAGGAGGTAAAGGTTAGCTAGAAAATCTTTTTTTCTCCCCGTCTTATTAGACATTATCAACGTTCTCTGCTTGAGATCGTGGTATTTAGAAGTTAATTTATTGCAATGCTTCTACGTCCCTTTCAGCCAAACCAGTTTGGAGCAAGGCAGTTCTTTTCTAAACTGAGAGTATTTTACGTGCTGTGTGAGGCAGCATTGGGCACTGACTTTCTAACACCTCAGGACTGCTGGGTGAGAGCAGCTGCCAGGAGCCAGCTCTTTCACCCTGGCGTGTAGCTGTCCGGCCACAGAGGATGTCAGAGGCATTGGAAGCCCTGTCTGCTGCCCGATCTTGCTGATGCACAACATCTGGAGCCCTCTCACCGCCATCGTTCTCCTGATGCCCTCGCTCGTGCCAAGAGGCAGAACTCGAGTGACATACTAATGCAGGGAAAAGCCTGCTTGGAGGATCAGAGAATGCAGCCCCAAGGGCTTTGAGAAATAAGTCTTTATAAAACCTAAGACCAAAAGAAATGCTTGAATTTCCTTTACATTTCTACCAGGTATTTCTTTAAATGAACAAGCATGTCACTGCTGGGTCTTCTCATGGGTTGGGGTTTTGTGCTGCTTTTGAGTATTTTTTTCATGCAGCTGAGACACAGATTTCTTGGATCAAAAACTCCTTAACAACAAACAGAGCTGGCAAGTGTGACCACCATACAGGCAAGGTAATTATGCAGAATAAAAAGGGGGAAGTTCAATTAAATATATTTCCTAAAGAATGCTTGGAAAACAAAACTTTATGAATTCATGCAGTGGAAAATCATGCAGAAACGCACATCACGTAAGACCAGCTGCAAACTCTCTCAGAGCATTTGTTGGACAACGCAGCGTCGTACAGCAATCCCATTTCCCTGTGTGGGTAAATGTGATGCACCACCATGCGCAGCTACCTCCGTCCCTGGAGGTCAAGGCAGCGGGGGAGCAAGGGAGCAGAGCAGTGGAGTTTGGTCCTGCAGCAGCCCTACCTATTATCTCCAAGGTCTGGGTGACCAGAAGTCAAGGCCAAAGCTTCAGTCCAAACTTATCTTAACATCAGCCATCAGTGAGTGAAGAAAAGATGAGGTAACACAGTGTGCTTAAGCAATTTCCCTCACATCTCGACAGGCTGGCGGTGGCAAAGCTGGACATAAAACCCAGCTTTCCCCAAAAATCTCAGTGTTATTCTTCAGGTACCCAGCCATCCACTCTGCTTTATGTCCTGTTCTCAGCAGACAATATTTTAGTCATCACACATAGTAAAAATAAAGCATTAAGTGCTAAGTATTTGCTCCCTGTTTGCTTTGAGCCATTTCAACGGTGCAAAACAGACTTCGAGCTGACTCACCTAGCCAGCGAAGAATCTCTGTTGTGTAAGGACTCATCTGCAAATACAAAGACAGTATTTTTGAAACACACACCACTTCTTCCCCCCCTAGATCATGGCCCATAGGGCGTATCTGCTTGAAGTCACTGGTTGCAATACGTGCTGGCCCCATCTCCTCTGTTCACCGCGGGAGTCTCTAGCAGGGAGATGCAATGCAGAGCAGCCCTGCTGCTGGGACTGGACCAGCTTGATGAACTAGTCCCTTCCACAGCGCTGATTTTCAGGGTATAAAATGTAGCATAAACTAAACTATTTTAGCAATGACCAATGTTTCTAAATCCTTCCTGAGGAAGATCAATAACTGAAACCTATTATTTCAGGTCACTATAAGGCTTATATCTTATATACAATGGTAACTGTAGAGGATGGCTAAAGTGATATGTGAGCAACTGACATGTCTGAGCCTTGTAACCAAAACAGACAACAGGGGCACAAAAGAGTGTTGTTACCATTTTAGTAACCAAAATTCTTAAAACAGGATGATTTTTAAAAATAGTGTGTCTCAAATGGATAAAACTAAGTTAAGATCTACCTGTGCATACTTAATTACTTAGCAAATTGTGGAACAGCACAGTGTACTTGTTCCTCAGACTGTTCAAAAACATAGTGTGAAAAACTAGCAAGCGGATGTCTGGCATTTACATTCTCAAACTGTTCTGTGTTCACTAATGTACAGCCTCAGAATCAGGTTGTATAGCCCATGTGCAAGTGTGTCTGTGTAGAGACAGAGTGGGAAAAAGAAAAACAGTAAGAAAAACCACCCACTGCAATACTTTCATTTCTTTTAAAACTTTGCATTGTTGCTGAGAAGCTTTTGTTGCCAGGTAATGCAAAAAACACAGGTGTGCAGAAAGAAGTTAAGTGTTTAACGCCCAGCTTGTGATTTGGTGCAGAACATGTTTCATTCTTACTGACCACCCAGCCTCTCACACCTAACTGATTGTTCATTTAAATGCAATTATTTTCCCTACTGAAGGCAAGTATTAAGGCAGCTGTGTGTTTCCCCGTGTCCCATTTGCTAGGGAGAGTTGATTCTCAAACCTCTCACAAACAAAATGAATGCTTGCTCTAATAGCGACTTCTTCATGTTCAGTCATTCAAAGGGCTGCTCTAGCACCGGCGGAGACAGCAGCAGCTAAAAGAAGGCAGCAATATCCAGCTGAAGCATTACTTACTATCTTTTAGTATCATAGGCTAGAAATGGATAATATCTGCTATTCATTCCCTGAGGCTCCCACAGTATTGCTCTGTGCAATATACTTTTCAGTTCTGTCTTGGTTTACTTTTAAATATCCTCCGTTACGGAGGATTCAACAGCTTCTGTTGGGGGCTTGGTCTGCACTTTTGCAGATTTTGCTGTTCGGACATTCCTCTTGATTTTTCCAGCCTACATCTTTATTTTCTTAACTTCATGCCACAGCTAATTATAGCTCAAGGAGTGCAAGTAGAAAAGGGGGTGGGAAAGAAGGAAACCCCAACCCGTCCAGGGAAATTATGGTAGACAGTGCTCTGAGATGCACCCACAGAGCAGCAGAAAAGAGGCAGAGGGGGCCAGCAGGCAGCAAAGAAGTGAAGAAATAGGAAGTGAGGCAGCACTCGTGAAAAAAAGTATGCAAGGGAGCTGTTACCTTGCAGGGAAGGAAAAAGCAGGACAACTTTCAAGGGCAGAGATTAATGTAACTTGGGGGAAGCTGCAGTGACAGGATCTGGGGAAGAGACGAGAGAAACCGAACTACCAGGGAAAAATGGCCAGTGGATGTGGATAGACAAAGAATAAAGGGGGAAGCAGAAGAAAATGGTAGGGCTCAGGTAAATGAGCATGAAAATAGTAATTGGTGCTTTTGTACCTATTTAAATTTGTGCTTTCTGCCTCCTTAAACCAAAGGGAAAATTGCCCTGGGACAGGTCTATTCCATATTGTGCAGACCTACTTACACTCGTCAGGTGTACAAAGGGATATGACTTGCAACTGAGGTTAAAACTGAGCTACGCTACGAAAAGCAGCGAATGTTCACAGTTACACAGTCAGAACTATACTTTCACCAGCGCAGCCTATGTCACTCAGACAATGATAAGATAAGCCACGCTGGCTAAAGCACAGTTTTGCGGATGTAAATTGTATCGGGGGTAGGTATACCTCTGCTGCAGCACACAGGGGTGTAACTGCACCAGCAGAGCTCTTTGCTTGTCAAAACAGCTACCCTGTACTAGCAGACTGTCCATAACGCAGACATGATTAAGTGAGGAAAAGGAATTTTTCTACTGACATAATGAAATTACTTCCCCAACAACAGCAAACACTGTCAGCAGAAGGTCTCTCCTGGCAGAAAAAGATAGTGTTGGGGACCAGAGGGGTGTAAGATAGGGAGGTGGTTTAGATCATTTGTGGACGTTTCATGTAAGAAAATACCTGCTTCTACAAAAACAAAACTCAGTACTTGCAAAGTGCCTGAATATTAGGAAAATGTGGATAAGAGCATTTAAGTCTCAATATTGACACTTCTACCTTCAGTTATTCAGCATTCACTTATCTTCATTTTTAAATAAAGGATTCTTGAGAAGAAAGTATTCTCAATACATTTTTCTGCATTCCCGTCTTCAAATTGTGTAACAGATAACATGTTCCATGATCTTGTTTCCTCCCGTGCAGCACAAAGAAGGTGAAAATTCTCTTAATGAGCCTCTAGAGGGGAAAGATTTGGTAGGCGGGGTAGATTTGGTAGATGTGCTATAAGCATTTTTTTTTCCTTTTCAATTACTTTGGTGGTCAGATGGGACTGTGCTCTATCTAAAATGAAACTTGAAAAGGAAAACAACTCCAAACCACTTATTAAAATAAGCTGTTACCTGAAATGATTCATTGAATGGAAATCTCAACTCTTGAAACAAATGCTTTCTAAGAACAAGGCACAGACATCTGTCTCTTCCTCAAAAGAACTCCTAGTAACTAGAAAGAGAAAAAGTAATTTAAACTCCAAATTTTCAGCTTGCAATCAGTTATCCATGTGTTTACAACAAAGGATTAAACCATTTAGGATTAATGTCTATGAAAACATCCTGAAATCCTAACAGTCATGCAATATTTTTCCTGCAACCTCATGTGAACTGATAATAAACTGCTGTGGCTCCCTAAACTCACTGGTGGAATAATCTTCTCAGCTATGAATTTTGATTAATTGGCAACTGCAAGCAAGATTTTATCTGATAAGTTTCTGAACAATCTTATGTACTCACTTCTCATAGACCTTCTAAGCTTGTTTCATTAAGCTCTCTGGTTTACTCGATGTCTTGTCGCTCTCAGACGTGGCTGAATGTAATTCTTAGATTGCAAATGAGCAGCCTGAATAGTTCAGCAAAATTATTTTTAAAATGGTCAAATGGTCAAAAAACAAGGAAAGGCCTGAGGATAGAGCCTAACGTCTCTGGAATAAGAATTATACAGAAGGCAGCCCAAGAGAAGGGCTGAGAACACCACTAAGGTGCCCAGTAGCACAATGGATTGGAGCGCTGGCTTTCTGCCTCCAGAGATCTGGATGCATCTGATTTAAAACACACATCGAATGTGATGAATTCATCTTAGAGCCTTCTGAGCAGTGGTCCACACATAAAAATACCATCTGCTGATGGACACCGATGTCCTCCACAATTATCTATCCCCCTATACACACATACCCACCTGCTAAATGAGGCTAGAAGGTTGCGTGAAAGGTGTCTCTGACTGAAAAGTAAGATTGCTTTTGTGTCCTGTTAATTTCTACCCGATCGTTACAGCAGCATTGCTATGGTTATAGTTATAAGCAATAAAGAACTGAGTAGCAAATAGGCTCCTAAGTGACGTGAAATTCTGAACTGTGGTTTCTGCTGTAAGTGGGAATGATTGATGTCAGAAGATCTGGTCTATCGCTCTCTGGGCACAGGCTTAACCAGTAAAAATCCTGCCTGACGTTTGTGTGTTACCTGTTAAACCCTGATCCAGCAGCCAATGGACAAGATTGACCACAGTCCGCACTCTTTTCTTGGGATAATCTTAAAGACAGATCCAGATGATGTTTCTGGTCTAGACGCTAGGTTACTGACACAGCAAAAGGAGGATATATTCCCTGTGCTGTCTTGCATGTGGTGATTCAGTAGAGCTGGTACCATTAGTCCTGTCCCACGATGGACACCCCATGACACAACCAAACTGGGAAAGAATGGCTCAGATTTCGTATCTGGAAACTGACAGCTCTCATAAAACTCGGTACTTGGATAATACCGAGTGTAAATAGGAACTACAGCAAAATCTTGTGGCAGCAAATTGGGGCTAACCATGAAAATTCAGAGTTTTGGAGAGCTGGAACAACAGTAGAATGAAGAGAAAGTAAGATGAGAGCGCTGTGTAATGGTTCAGTGCACAAAAGTCTGGTAACACGGAAGCTTATAGAGACAGTTCCTGGCATGATTTTGGCCTGGTGCTGACTACAGAAAACTGTTGTACAGCTGGAGTACTCGTGTGAAAACGTTAGCAGCATATGTAATAAAAACCACTGAACTGGAATTATACAGAAATAAGTTATTATTGAGACACAGCTGTACTTTGAACAAAGCGTTGAGGAATTTAAAAGACAATGATTGGCCAAAGGGAACAGGATAAACTTATCTCAGCCAGAGAGCCACAACCAGTTCCTGAGGCTGTCCCACCGCTGAGCCCCAGCCCTGTGTGCCTGCAGTAATGACATGGGGACCAAAAGCTTCAATTACATGGCATGGTCCACATCCATTTCTATTAATTTCTATAAAGTGAGGTATTTTCTTCTTATGAACTAAAAACGTATGTCAAGTGTCTTGCAACTTTTTTTCATCCTCTTTATCATTGCTATCGCTCTTATCATATGAAAGTTGATCACAAGGGAACTGTAATTATTCAGCTAGCAGCTAGTGGTGATAACATCAAAGCAAAAGTATGTTTATAGGGTTAATGTGTGATTATTTTAGCATCCCAAAGGCTTTGGACTGCCATGCCATCCAATTATCTCAGGGCTATGTGAGAAGAGGGAATTTCAGGTAATTAGGAGGGCCTAAACTAAGCTTTCAGGATCAGTAAAATACATTAAGTCACAATTCACTCTGCCAGCTGTTTCTCCCCAAATTTCACAGAACATAACACTATCTTTTTTAGAATTTAGAAAATGAAACAAATATATTGAAAATCAGACTATAGACTTAGTAACTACATTTTAGTTTTTAAATAGAAAAATCAGTACATTTGCCAGACATCATAAATGTACATTATCAGATTTACCACATCCGTTAAGTCATATGCTCTGCTTCTGCTAAGAGCAAATACTTTATCCATATTCAATACATTTTTTTAAAAAGGTAAGTTATTTAGGATGCCTGTAGTTTGATATTTGATTCTGTGTTTTCTAGGCACCTGAGCAGCCTGATTTTCAGAGATGCACGTTCATTGCTTCTATGGCTGCTGAGCAATTCTGACACTTATGCACATGAATATGAATTAGATGCTGAACTACAGTCATTCCATTAAAAAAAAATAATAGCATAATGCATATAACTAGTTGTGTGATCTCTGATGAAAATGGGATGAAAATGAATGGAAAGACTTTTCTACATCTCAGGTAACTGCCCAAACTACTGGGATATTGAATGAGCCACCTTTGACTCAACAGACTCTCCCAAGAAGGGCTTAATCAGCATGCAAACATTTAAGTGAAAAATGTGGGATGTAAAAGTAAAATTGCATTCCAGAAATTTGTGGAAATAATTCCAGATCAAATCTGCTTACCAATAATCTGTCCTCTGAATAAAACCAGGAAGTTAATTTAAAAGTGAAACTCGGTAAGAAATATTCATTTAGAATCCTCCACAGTTTGTAAAGTATGCCGCTGCATGCTGAAACACTTGAAAAAATTATTACTAAGAAAACAAGTTCAATTCTTCAAAAATAATTCTGAACAGTTGGGAAAACTGCTGGAGGCCACTGTGGTTAAAGGGAGATAGGAAGGTTGTATGAACACAAAATAAAAGGCTTTCAGAAATACAAATAGCATAATGAAGAAATAGGTTGAACTTTAAAGAAGAGTGACATAAGAGCTGTTTATACAGAGATTTTGAAAATGTATATGATTAGCAAAGTTTTCTTTGATTATCAGGCACCTATATAATAAGGATTTGGAAACAGGATAACAAAATGATCTCTAAAGAGCTATTCTGCTGCTATAGTCTTTATGCATGATAAATGAAAGGATGGAGTCAGCTATCTAGGAATGGAATACAGTTTCCTGGTACAGTGGGAAGGAGTTAGTGTGCAGATAGCAGCAAAAAGAGCTGATAAAAATACCGCATATAAAAAATGCCAGATAACAGACATCCACTTGTAGATGTGGCCTGCAAACATCTTTAAACAATCCAGTAATATTAGAAGATGTTTGCCAAATGCTTCTGAATATCACAAGGTTCTATGAATTATTAACTTCAACTTGAAATAGCTGTGCGTTTTTTGACTCTACAGAATTCTGGTGATCTGCTCTTAGTGATGATCCTGTATGCTCCTCTGCTGGTCATGGCTCATCCATAAACCCTTTCTGCAGACTTCAGAGGGCCCACAGTTAGAAAGAAAAATGTTGTCTTATTACAATGTTTCCCATTATTTGGGTCCCATTTTTCATTTCAGCATTTTATTTATCATTTGGCATTCACATGAATTCTCCAAAGCAAAATTCCTGATCCCGTTACGCAGACACACTGCTCCATTGTAGGAATATACAGAATTACAGTATCACCCACACAGGGCTTTCTGGGGCATTCTTTATAAAGTGAGTGTCTGACCCAGTGCAAGGCTGTTACAAGACCTGGGAACAAAACAGTGTAAGGATGAAAAGGCTCAGCTTCAGATTAATAAAATGTACAACATAGACAACTATTGCACAGATTATATAGCCTGTTGGTTTGGTGGAGAATTTTTTATTTTAGGGGATGAGTCGGAAAGGGGTGAAGCTGCAATGCAATTACTTTCCTCCCCACTCCAGAACCAACCTAACCCTAAAGCTGCATGTGCATTTCAGTTACTTGAAAAACAAAACTAAAACGATCAGTTAGTAAATTGAGATGCGAGATTAAGGAACAGTGCTTCTGGTATCAAAGTTTTGTACATGATTCAGTGCAAAGAATTATTATTTTTTTAAATCGGAAGGATTTCCATTCCACGCTACTTTGAGTTTCTCATAAAACAAATTCAATGTCACACGGGGCATATCCTCAGCAAGAAAATGTGGCAGCGTAACTGATAGGTCTAAATGCTTATAAATCTCTCCCTGAATTACCCAATGTTTGCTGTATCTTCCAAGACGGATATGCCTAACTGTAAGGAATTCCAGAACTGTGTAATTCACCTACTACCAGTTTTCTGTAAAATATTAAGAGATATACAGTAGCACTTAGTAATAAAATAACAACACTTAAACAATTAGAAACCATTCTGATTTCAGAGAACAAAGGAAAAGATACTGTGCATACGACATTTGCCACCTTCTTTTAAGTATAGACTGTCTCAAGGTTAATAACTGGTTAAAAGAGAAATTGGGTTTGTTTGTTTGTTTGTTTTCCTTATTGGAAATAACTTCTGCCAGGATCCTGACAAAATCTTAAGAAGGCCACAGTAATTATACCACACTGCACAAACATTTTCTTATCTGAGATGCTATTCTACCTTAGCCAGGCTGAAGAGTAGAAGATGCCAACCTTGAAAAAAAGTTTTGCTGCTTGGAGAACCTTGGAGAACTCCCCGTGCAGAGACAGTAGAATGTAATAGTTCTGCAACAGCTATCGTTGTCTAATTTCATGTCATGTTCTTCACCAAGAATGTTAAATCACTTTATAATAAAAAGGACAGTTTTGTAAGCCCTGTTGCAAAGCTGAAGAAACTGAGCAGTGAGAGGGGAACTAATGAGCAAGATGTAGAAAGGCCGGGAACAGGAGCACCCTCTCCTAGCTCCAGATCTGCTTATATCGACACTGCAAACTTCAGCACACGAAATAGAATAAGCTCTCCTTAAATGAGGAAGGGGGGTGTTAGCTGTATAACCATATTTAAAGAAAAAGTTTTAGAAGTTGCAGAAATCACATCACTGACTGATACAATTTTACTTTTACAGCTTTTGAATACAAACCAGCCTGTAGCTGGACCTCTGCTCTACTCACACTGGTAATAAAAAAGAATCTGCTGGTCCTTGACGACTCAAGAACAGACACAGAAATAAATAAAAGGAATGATGGATGGATGCTTTTAGGAAGGCAAGCTGTGAGTTGAAGTATACCAAGGAAAAAAGCAGAGTCAGAACATAGAGTAGGAGGTGAAAGGAGGGAAGGTTTAGGGGAAGGATTTTGCCTTGTCCAGTGCTTTTTTTGTGAGGTTGCCCCTGTCCCTGACTTTTAGGGTGAAAAGGCCTTGTCACACAGAGCTGGTGTGCGTTTGTCACGCGGAGAAATAATTTGAAGAGCATGTACAGGTGTTTCCTGTGTTGCAAAAATCATCTCTACAGAGACTCTTGTTTGCTGTTACCCAAGACTTCAAAGAAAATACCAAGAAGGATGTGTAAATGGTCCTGCCAATACCAGGATGCACCATCTCTTCTCTGCTTACCAAAGCAGACAGACTCAGCTCCTGGGAATGCCTGGGAGGAAGCACCGTCAACAGCATCTCTTCAAAACAGCCCTAGATGTAGAGAAGATTCTTCCTTTACCATTCCCTGCTGGATAGCATCCCCAGTGACTCGTACGTTTCTAGAGTTGCGCCACAGATTTTTGTAACACAACATGTACATTTGTCTCACTATCCTGATTTTTCTTAAATTCTGATGCTGCTGAACAGCTGTGCTGGAAGGCCCTTTCCCTTTAGCAAAACTTATTTTTCAATTTGCATAATCTTTTGTGTTAGGAAGCATATCCTGAAAAATGACATCTAGGGTTTCTTCTAAATCCTATTTTATGTTTTTGCCAGGAGCAAGCCATGAGACAGTGTTTTTCAGAGGTGCTGAATGACCCATTCCGACCTGAAACGATTTGCTACACATAAAAAAAAGGGGGGTGCTGAGAAGTACTGAGAAATCTGCAGTTGGAAAGGGGGAGCCAAATAGGAAGCTAGTGTGCTTTGCAAAGTCCTTATCCATGTCTTTTCCTCCTTAGACCTCCAGTGCAGAGCAAGCACTGCTAGGTGGCTGCAGAGGAGCTGCTCTGTCAGGCACTCTGTGCCTTGGGCTTAGGTGGGAGGACCCAAGCACAGCCCTCTGACCTGAAGCACAGCCCTTTTGCAGGAGAGAAAAGAGTACAGCCTTGGGCAATGAAACCTAATTTCACTCCAAGGAGTTCTAGTTAATGGGAACTCAGAGAAAGCAAAGATTATACCACAGAGACTGTTTCCAACGCAGTACAAACACCCACATGGCCCATGGTCCAGTCACTGAGTAGCCTCTCCTGTGGGTGTTGGCTGTGTTACAGTGAATTAAGATACGGGGAGCTGGGTGGGTAATTAAGACTTCTATATGCATGTTTTGAAACGGGATCCAGTAAATTCACAGCTAAAATTTTGAAAAAAAACAGAGTAGGTTGAGCATTTTAAGTCCACCATGTTCTTACTTGCAAGATGCAAATCTTTCAAGCTCCTTCTGAAGCATCTCACTGGAAAAGGGGCTATAAATCACAAAATACCTGACTTCTGTTGTTTGGGACACTACAGAAATCAGGGAAGTGTGTTTAATGAACATTCTTCTTGTTCAAAGCATTTCAGTAGTTGGGCTCTGATATTGTTTCAAAACTGTTTTCTCAAGGCCCTCCAGCACATGGTGTTACGAAAAAAGTTGTCAGACTGGTTTTAACACATCTTTTCCATACTGATAAGCAAAAGTTCACTGAAATAATTCTCAATAAGATACATGTGGAATATCTTACCTTTCTTAAGGATTTCTTTTTTAATTCAAACTTTGAGACCTGTTGCATTCGAAGCTTAAGCAGACTCTTTCAAAGTTATTAGAAAAGTACAAGGATGTGTCACATATTGTGCTGAAGAGAGAGTATGTCACATCCTGTTACCCATGTCTGCTTTTAAACCTGTTTTGTAAGTACAGTGAGTGGCTGACAGTCTCCAGCTGCAAACAGCTTTGAAACTACATGCGTGACTTTCGAAAGAAAGCCAGACGCTACTGTGTTTTGGTTGCTAAAGGTAAAACACTCAACAAATAGCGTGTTTTTCTCAACGAAGTAAACGATTTAATCTTGAGACTACTTTGCTTAACAATGCCATCATTAACATGGCAATGGGCTCTGAGGTCCCTATTCAGCACGGTGTGGCATCATACCTTTGCTGCCATTGTTCCATCCTGTTTACAGAGAAGTTTCTGCAATTCAGCCTGGTAAGAACAAGATATTAACTAAGGAAATAAATCTCCAAAATAGCATGTGGCTAAATCTTTAAATCTATCTTAACAGGACCCAATCTATCCTCTCCCTGAAGCCAGTCAGCCACTTTACTAGGATGCAAAATAGTTCCCCTGCAGGGTGAAAACAAGACGAGCTAATAACTTCTTTTAAATTATTATTACCTATGTTGGAAATAATGGTTTTAAAAGCCAAAACATACTACAATTACTCAGAAAAGAAGTATTTTACTAAACGATGAACACTAGCCTGCTGACATGATTTGGTAAAACTTTATAGATCTTTTTTTCTCTATAGTAACCAAGGGACTCGACTGAATACAGCTAGAAAAAGCTGGTTTTTCCCTCCTAATTTTCCAGTGATCAACTTAAAGCAAAAACAAAGCAAAAATATTTTTGCAGATGGACTCAGGTATCAGACCTGGAACTTTTCCATGTTTCCTTTTCCATACTTTTGCATTACCTAGCCTCTCACTGCAGACTAGGCCAATGCCCAAAGCTTGGCAGTAAAGAACTAGTCTGGGATGCCACAACCCACTCCTGTTCAAAGCAGCCACGGGTTCTAGGTCTAATTCTCTGTTATACCTAAGCTGTGCTTCGTGCCTTGTCATATTATCTGGTCCTTCTGGGGACCTCTAAGACATCAATACAGATTTAGAGCGGCGTCAAGGTCCCTGCCATTTACCCTTGAATTGAAAGGCCTTTACCAGAGCCAAGAATAACTGGAAAGCAGCAACTTTCTGGCCACACCTCCTTCCTCACATCATCCCTACCGAAAGGGGCGGGGGGAATAGATAGGAAACACCCTGCTCCTACACTGAGC
Source organism: Syrrhaptes paradoxus (assembly GCA_013400615.1). Taxonomy (NCBI): domain Eukaryota; kingdom Metazoa; phylum Chordata; class Aves; order Pterocliformes; family Pteroclidae; genus Syrrhaptes; species Syrrhaptes paradoxus. The sequence continues at coordinate 152,440 of VZTO01006371.1, forward strand.
GCAGGAGGATTTTCTCATGACTGTTTCCATAAGGCTTAACATGCCCTTTGCTTGTCCTGCCCAGCTTTACAATGAAATCAGACCCTGCCTGCCAGTAAGTGAAGGAAAGGTTGCTAACACAAGTGCTTCTTCTCCATAATTTTTAGTTTTCCCAGCTCACTGGGTTGCCTCAATACACATGGAAGTATGCTGATAGTAAGTGGGACCATCAAGACTTTCTGTGGTAGTCCTGGAAGAGGAAGCTTTCTAACCTGGCATTTTCACCTGATAATGAGAGAGACTTGTGGGATCCCCCTGCCCAGATCTGCGAGACTGCACAGTGGCAGAAGCCTATGCAAGCAGACGGCATGAAAGACTCTAAGTCCACTGACTGTTCTGCATTGCCAGGAGAGTCAACAAAACCAAGTAATGTTGTTCCACAAAACATAAGCAATTCATACCTAAGCAACTATTGATCTTAAAACTGTGGATAAAGATTGTCTAAATATTTTCCATGACTGGAGGCAATGGGCTACATTCATCTCTGAGGTATCACCTAGGCCCTCCGCTGAGTTCTTTCTAAGAAGAGCTTTGTGGCCCATAGGACTCAAACCACAGTACTCAAGCCATTATTGGTTTGTACTTTTTTCTTAAAACAGAAGCAGTGGTACAATAGATTAATTAAATTTCACCACTATTTGCTTATGTCCATGTAACTTTTATTATTAAATTTAGCTTTTAGTAGCAAATTATTTGGGAAATCAACTTGACAAATTATCTCACATAAAAAGTAGAAAAGTAAGATTCATTGTGCATCCTTGAATGTCCTTGAATTAAAGGGCATGGATGCTTTTAAACACTGAATAGCTTTCAGAGTTGAAAGAAGCTAAAGGGATGCTTATTTATAGCAATAGCTCCTTGACAAATAATTCAAAGGGATAACAAAGGAATAGCTGCACAGTTTGCTCCAGTGACTTTTGTTCCCTTAATGAAAGGTACACGCATAGCCTCGTCCATTGACTGGATGCATACCTATCTATCTGTTGTGTGGCCTGCAGTGACACACTCGGTGTACCCCCTCACTCCTGATGCATCTGGGATCCTGACACCTCAGTTCTCAGTCGATCTTCAGGCTGGAAGCAGAATTGGTCCCATGTACAGCAACCCATTTTTTCTTCAGCATACCAGTGCTTCAGAAAAAACTCGACTCTGGAAGAAAGCTAAGGAAGAAACCGATATATCACAGTATCTGTCTTCTGTGGATTTTTCCAGTTCTTCATTCTCACTCTGAAAAGCAATTCCCCACCCCTGTGAATAAAGGTCCATTTCTCTGTAAGAGGAAGGTGGAAATCAGATGATAAGAGCTGGAGGGAACAGGGAGAAATGATGCATGACTGGGCCTCAAGTTGCATATTTTTCACTTGTTCTTTTAGTTTTCCACTTTGAAAGTATTTGGTTTGGGGATTTCCTATAGGAGCAGGGCTGATGAGTTATTTTAATCTAAGTAACAATACGGAAAATTGTTAATCTAAAGTAACAATGCAGAACAGAAGATGGATGCAAACTTAAGGTTTTGAGTCAGCATTCACCTTCTTTCACACCCCTTAACTTTCAAAAATTCTGGCCATCAAACAAAAATAACTTGCATGCAAAAGGGCAGGAAGACAGTTTACTTCTATCTCTGTTTTCTCTGTAGTTTACAGCAGATATGGGATAAATTCTGAGAGTTTTATTGCATCAGGAAATGTAAAAGTCATGTACTTAACTAATATAGTTTGTTGGGATGTTTTTTAAATGTTTCCTGACCTGACTGCAAGAGTTATCCAGCCTATACAGTTTCAGCTTCCTCCTCCTCCATTAGCCAGGCTCACCTATGATATATACTGCATCATTGCATCCAAGCCAAACTTGGTTACTGCGGCAACTAAATTTCTCTTCTCAAAGGGTCACAAGGAAACACATCCTTCAGGATCCCCTAGTAACCGTCTCCGCGCAGGACTGGGGAACACTAACAGTGCAATGCCGGCTTTCCATCGCTAAGGCAGCGCCGCCTGTGCCTGCAACCAGGGGGGCAGAGTCTAGTTACATTCCTGACCCACTTTCACATCCCTCCCTCCTCCTTCTCCATCTCCTCCTCCCTCCCAGAGCACAGCAGCAGCCAGCAGGGCAGCAGGAGCCTCCATTTAGCAAGCCTCACACAACTCGCAGCCACCAAGCTGTGTGTTGTCTCCTAGCAAGCGGCGGAACAGCAGGTTTCCCCAGCAGAGAACAGGAGGGGGAACTGCAAACCTCCTGGAAAAGGAGGTCTTCCCTCTTGCAGCCCTGTATGTGCAGCAATGGTGCTTCTTTCTTTTGTCCAGCCCTTTCACGCCCCCACATTGAAGCATGCACCCACACCAAATGCAGCATATTTGTTCCCTTTCCTCCCCTCCCCAGCCAGACAGCCACACTTGGGTGAGTGCTTCCATTCCTCTCCGAGCACCACTTCTGCCATCCCCTCGCCTCCGGATTAGCCTGGGTGCAGGCATCTGACTGTCCTGCTCCCCTCCTCACCCACCCTGTCGTGTAACCCCGCCATTCCTCTCCCACTCTTATGCTCCCAGGGCTCGTCCCTTTCCCCAGATATTGCAAAACCTCCTCCCACCTCCCAGTGCGGCAGGCACGTAGGTGAGTAAGAGGAGCCAGCTCCTGACTGGTTTTGCATCCCGGCGGCTGCTCACAGCACCCATCTGTTACCCTGCGAGGGACACTCCCTTCCCCTGCGGGCAGCTGAGAGGGATTTCACCTGCCACTTGAGGGGGGGATGCAGACAAGCCTCGGGGAGACCTACTGCTTGGAGGGTGCGGACATGTCCTGGGGGTGCGTGTGCCACACTGGGGGTACCAACACTGGGAGGGTGGCTGGGCCTCGCCTTACCTGTCTCCCCTCAGGGCGTGGGGCCACCCCTGAGGCAAGGAGAGGGCCAGGTGGTCCCAGCACACTCCTTGTCACTGAGGAACTGCCGGGTTTCAGAGCTCCCTCCTCACTGGGACCTGGAGGGGAGCAGCTCCAGAAGGTGTGCCAGGCGCAGAGGGAGCCCTGCTGCCAGGACACACACCGGCCCATTGCAGTGGCCATTAGAGATGGTAATGGAGGCTTTTTTTTTTTTTTTTTAGTTCTGTTATTACAAAATACTCACTATGACCATGAGCAGGCTGCTCTGCAGCCGTACTGTGGAGCCCACCCTGCGAGGGTGCCCTGGTTCACACCAAGGAAGTGTGCCCATCCCACAGTGTTAGAGGCCCGCTGGCCTGGGACACAGGACACTGCTGGCTCAGCAGTGCCTTGGGAAGAAAAAAGGCAAAATAAGTGTTTCCCCCCTCCCCATGGTGGAAAGGATCCTCAGTTTTAGAATTACGACTTACTTAGATTTCATGTGCTGCTTCCTCAGCCAACTGGGGGCTTTTTTTTTTTTTTTTGGGTGGTGGAAGCGGGAATAAAAATATCTGTTTAATTTCTGAACGCAAAAAGTGGCTGCTTAAAAAATTGTTCACTGCTCTCTTGTATAACTTAAACCCACCTGTTTTCAAGTTTGGGCTTGATACATATTTCTGCTCTGTTCCTGTAAGCACTTCAGCACATGTTACACACATGCTTACATCTGCAGAGTCAGGGGGCCTGAATCTTCAGTGTCACCCTAAATCTTTAGTGCTGTACCACATTTACAAAACTAGTTGAGTAATAGATTAATAATGACTCCATATAACATGACACATAAGCGGTATATTATTTCCATCACCATGGAAAAGGTGGCTTTCCACATACTCTCTAAGTGCACGTGTAGCAGAGAGTTCTAGTTGATGCCTATAGATAGCCATGCACTAGGGAAGAGTTACACACCTGCATGGGTGTTTGTAAGGACATAAATTTGCACACATTATTTTGCTCCCTGGTATTGTTTTTTAGGTCAAGTGAATACACTGGGCTTCCCTGCATCTGTTGTGACCGGGACAGCAACTGCATGCTGTGAAGTCACTTGTCAATGACAGTCATTTAAGTGGAAGTGAGCAAAAAAAAAAAAAAAAGGAGGAGAAAACACCAAGAAAATAAATGCAGAGCAACAAGTGATAGATGTAAGAACTACTAAACTCATTTTGAGTGCAGTATTTTTCACTGGCGTAACCAAATCTTGTGGTTGAGATAAAACACACTTATGAATAAGCAGCAGTAGCTGCAGATGCATTTTTCACCACTTCAGAGCTTTTAAAGACATTACACTACAGTGATGATTTGCAATACTGTTTGATAGCTTATTATTAAAATAGTAGCATCCCCATTCCTAATGTCAGAAGGCACAACTGAAACAAACTGCTAGGCTGTTTAATGAACGATTGTTGATGAGCAGCATATGCCTTTTTCTGTAAAGGATTTTTACTTCTTACTAGGCTTGCAAAAATCCTATCCAAATCAGCAACTGCAAGATATTTTCAAGAAGAGCTGTAGAGAAGAATGTATTGCATAAAATATTGCTGTGCAGTACTTTATAGTGAAGATTTATTAATTAAACACCTTGTTTGGGGAGGTTTTTGTGATAGTTCCTAGAGGTAGCAGAGAAAGGGAGGTGAAATTGTATGATGCAAGTTCGTACAGATACTGAGCCTAGCTGCAGTTGCTCAAGTTTAAAGGTGCTTTGAAGGGGTGTGTTTTATGTATTGCAAGGCAAAATTTAAGGTTAAATCTTTGACGCATCTGCTGTAGTAAAGATGATGGTTGTAATACCATGGTCAAGCCCTCTCCGTTGGCGAGTTCATCTCATGGATAAGGAGAGGTTTGCTACAGAACAGATACTGAAATATTGTTAACAAAAAAGCAAAGCAGATGCTTACGTAGGAAGTTTTGAAAGGCTCAGAGGAGCGTGGCGGGGAGGCTGTCCTAGGCTGTCCTGGGCTGCTGGGACAGCACGAGTGAGCATGCCGAGAGCACAAGCTGGCGAGCAGCCTGAGGCAGTTCTTAAGATGGCCTTTCTTCAGGCACCTACAGCAGCCACAGAAATAGGTGAGCGAGGGAGTATCTTGGGAGAGCCATTCCCACACAGCAAGGTGCACCTCGAGGCGCACCGCCATGAAGGGTGAGGTGTGGAGGGGCCCTGGTCTCATGGGGGGCAAGCGGAGGATCCTGAGGCGGCATGGGGCAGGAGGAGCCAGGCTGCAGAGGGAATGGCTCTCCCTGTCCCTCCCCACTTCCTGGGGACCTCCAGCCACACTGCTGGCTGTGGGGCGAAGGCCTGGGGGGTGGGGGCGAGGCAGCCTGTCAGACATGGCAGAGTTGGGGGGGAAGAAGGGAGAGGGAGAACAAGAGGCAAATAACCCCAAACAAATCCCTTTTTATACCCTTTATTTCAAAACAGACATTAGGGCCTGTCTTTCCTGCTCTCAAGGATTTATTTTTTTTTTAATTTAAACCTTGCTGTAACTGCTGCTGATGTGGTAAAGCAGGCGAGGCCAGCAGCACACCCCCATTTGGGGCTGAACTTGCCTGGTTTGCCTTGCAGTGGTGCTGAAGGTGCTCAGCTTCACTGCTTTTTTACCTGGTGATCCGTCAGAAACTCTACCCTGAGGTAAAAAACTGCACCTTTTTGCGTGGCGACAGCAAGGCCTCGCTCTGCCTCAGCCATCTCTCTCAGTAATTGGAATTTCAGCAAGTACCTGCCCCCGAGATTAATGCGGTGCAGCATTCCCAGGCACGCCCCACCTCGAACACCGATCTTCATCCAGGCCTCAGCACAGCATCAACAGCTTTTTCCTGCCTGAAGCAACACACACCAGCTTCGGAGCAAGGCTCCCCGCTCCGTGTGAGCTACTGATCGACGCCGCTCTCCCGTCAGCAAGCAGGGAGATGTCTGCCCCATCTCAGGGATCGGGGTGCGAGGAGTTACTCAGGTGAAGTTCATGCTTGGAAAGAAGGTCTTTTTCTTTCTCTGCTGGCCCCATTCTTGAAGATTTATATGACCGATTTATAAACTCTTCTTAATTGCAGAGATAATGTATTTAAAACATATGTGCTTCCTGTAGCACTGCGCGCGCGCTTTGAATGCTGTCTGCCTCTTGCCCTGTCTACGTTCACAGAAGGTACTCGTGCATATGGAAACAATCAGGCTACCCAAAAGACAACACACTTGATACTGCTAATTACATGGAGTAAACGCCACTGGGACTATAACCAGTCTCTAGATCTGAGTCAGTGTTTTGCTGCTGAGCTAAAGAAGAAAGTCCATTATGTACGCTCGTATTATAGCCAGATAAGTCCCTGCTGCACATATTGCTGATTTCTGTACATGCTACATGGCAGAGAGCCAAGGAATTGTAGCACTAACAGGATTTTATAACCAGTGTTATTTAAGGATGGGCAAACTGTGAAGCTCCAAAAGTTAATGATTCTAGTGCACTTTCAATTAATTTTTATTGTCAAGCTATATTTCAGGGTACTAAAGACCTCTTGTGATGACAGGAAGGAGCATGTGGGAACAGGCGGGAATAGAGTATGCATTGTTATTCCCTCTGATTTGCAGATTGGTGAATAACCTGTCCATCTGACAAGTTATTTATTTTCCTCTCATGTTAGATGGAACTCATCTCTGTGTTGAGCTCCTCCCAGAAAATGCATTTTAGCAATATAAATACAGTATCAGGCTTCATGTTGCACAAATGGTACATTTGAGCCCCTGCACAGAAGTAAATATGACTTTTTTTGCACTAAAAGGATATCTGTAATACTTGTGTTGTTAAGACAATTATCTTACAGTACCCTGATACAGAAATCACTGAATGGAGTTAAAAGTATTAACTACATCTTAATGACTTATAGAAGGAACTTCTGACAGGACACTGTATTTTAAAACACAAGTACACGTTGAAGTCTACATGCCATAAATTTCCAAGTCTGGATCAAAGCAGTCTGTGTGTGAGCAGTCAAAGTGATGAAGCCTGGCCTCACCTGATGAGCATTCACCTCATCTGAGGTTCACCACCTCAGCTCCTTCCCCATCCCTCTGAAACCATAGGACAGAGTCATGTGTCAGCTAACTGCCAGCATTGGGTAGCAGCTGAGTTTTGCCTACCTTTTTCCTTGCAGAGGATATGAGTTTGGGCTCCTACACAGATGCTGGCTGATTTAGAGGGACATACTATGTTCAAGAATCCTTCAGATTTGACTGAGATTGGACAGCAGATTTGAAAGGGATTACAGGAAGACTGAGGGACAGAGCAATTGCATAAGTCTAATTTCCTTAGGAAACCTAAGGAAAAAAATAAACCAAAACCCAATCCAAACCAAAACACATACTTTGGAAAGTATTGGTATAGCTGGGCCACAGTTAGGCGTCCTGCTCTAGCTTGCAGCTGAGCAAGGCGGCTGCTCCGATCGGCTCCTTCTCCACTGCCCCAGGTTACTGCTTCATTGGCTGTGCTGATTCAGCTGTTTTTCTAGCTGCCCTTTAAGCCAGTTCTGTGAAATGATCCACTTGAAAGAAAAGACATGCTTTTCAGGGAGGATGTACGGTGTTCGTTATTTTTTTAACCCAAAGGTCTTTAAAAAAATCCTTAGAGCTCAGCTACACAAACACTTATCATAGAATCACAGAATCATAGAATGGTTTGGGTTGGAAAGGACCTTAGAGATCATCTAGTTCCAACCCCCCTGCCACNGCTGCTATTAAGTCTCCTCGGAGCCTTCTCTTCTCCAGGCTGAACAACCCCAACTCTCTCAGCCTGTCCTCATAGGGGAGGTGCTCCAGCCCTCTGATTAATTTCATGGCTCTCCTCTGGACTCTCTCCAATAGGCCCAGGTCTTTTTTATGTTGATTCGGTGTCACGGGACAGCTGTTGTTAAGTGTCTCCTGAGGGTGTGTGAGGGATAAGGAGGAGCTACACCAAGGGGCTCTGCTTCAGTCTAAACAGATGTATGTCTGTAACCTAAAGTGGTAAAAACAGTGTTACATCTGTTTGACTGTTCCTACTCTTCTCAAGTCCACCAAGACCACAAAGTGACCTTATGCCTACCTCTGCAGTGTATGTGCCTCCTGGCTGGTCACTCTGTGGTTGGCTTCCATCCTCATCCAGGGTCACCTCACTGCAGCACAATGTCTTCCTTTGGACCCACCAGTTTTGGCAGACCTAGCCTACACTAATTTTTTTTTACCGTTTAAGCTGTAACATACCAATTGAGAATTTAAATTAATGGCAAAACTATGCCCAGAACATTTAAAATGTCAGCCAGGCCTAGTGCATTAGCACCAGGCTCATCTCCATGGGAAAGCTGGCATGTGACAAACCAAAGTATGAACTTCTTGGACACCGTCACCCTGCACTTAGGACATAGATGTTCACATAGACGGTGGCAAAAGTTACCATCTTCAGCTCTTTCCTGGCGCTGGAGGTTCTTCCTGCTTCAGATCCAGGGAGTAGGCTGTGGGGTGACCACTTCCCATCTTGCATTGGGTGGTAGCTTGTAATGTTGAAATACTAGGGCTCTGCTAACCTACCTCATTCAGACTGAAAATATGTGAGAAGCATTCAGCCACAGGCTGTGAGGTTAGCCTTTTCCATCAGCATCTTAGCTTGGGAGGATGTGCATCTGTAGCCCAGCCCCCTGGATGGACATCGTTAGATTATCTCTAGAGTTTATTGCAGAGACCTGTTGATTATTTCTAGCATGAAACCACACAGCTTCTCCTTTGGGCTGGCACTGTGCTCCAGCTGATGGGGGCAGCTCCTCAGATCTCCTGTGTCTGCTTAAAATGGGTAGACATAATCTTTGTGTATGCTAAGTGGGAGGCAGCTCATCCCTCTGTGAAATGCAGGTAAGCTACTTCATTGTGGATTGCAAACCAAGAGCAGCTTCATAGGGAAGTTTCTGCTGAAACCAAAATGAAACTTTACCCTTGGCTTTCTTATTGCTACCTCCTGAGTCACCACATCCTTCTCTTGTCACCATCACCTTTCAGTTTAGAAAGTGGCAGCAAGCTACAGTATTCAAGCTGTAAGTGACAAGTGGGTCTGTGTGTGTGTGTGAGGAAGGGATGATTTTTATGGAGGGGTTAAAATTTGCTCTTTGAAAGCAGTGACCACCAAAGGGTCCAGCTGAGAAGTCAGCTGCTGGCATGCTGCAATTTTACATTGCTTCCCTACATTTCTTGTGGAGACAAGCCCCAAGGAATCTGAAGACTTGGCTTATTTTCCTGATCCTGCAACAGATTTCCTGTCTTGCCCAGCCACGGGTGAGTCTTTTAGGTTCACATTTTCAACCATGGCCTTCAATTTTAGCCCTGTAGTCTGAGATACCCAGAATCTGTCTTGCACGTGTATTAATCACTTACAGATTTAGCCAAAATTAACAGAAGCTGCCTGTACACAGAAGTGCACTGAAAATTAGATGCTACTTGGAAAAAACAGGGCCAGCTCTGTTTTGCTCAGCTTGCTTATATGTTCAGTGGAGATGATAAGACCTGTCCAGCTGGGGATACATCAGGCTAAATTAATTAATGTTTGTAAAGCATATGAAGCACTTTTTTTTTTTGGTAGCATTATTTGCAAATGTAAAGGAGAAGAGCTCTTTCAGCATTGTTTCTCGTTTTGCTCTTTTTATTTATTTATACATTACCTCCTTCAAGAGCAATCTCAGCTAAACTTTGCTTGCCCATAAAGAAGTTGGCTTTGCTGGGAAGGATTAGGGCATGAGATTTTGGTTCCTCTCACTTGTTTATGAGCACAAATTTGCTAGACATAAATCACTGCAGGTCAGAACATTGCTGTTCCCTTAGTTCAAGGTAAGAGAGCAGAGAATCACTCTAATGTTGTGCTATTGGACAGGATTTGGTTTGTACTGATTTTGTGTTTGGAGAACTCAGGCTGCCTTTTGTGCTTGATGTTTTACCTCTTTTTCTCTTGAAGGTCCAGTGGAGAAATCTGACTAGGAGCATTTGCATCGCTCCATCATTGCCTGGTCTTTGTGTTCAGTGTTTTGCTGAAATTAAAGCAAGCTTCATTCTCTTTTGCTCTCTGTGGGATTTCCTAGTGTTTCGTCAGGTTGCAGTTTGATGAACTCTTCAAGCAGGCACTGATGTTGAAAGCAGTTGTATTTTCTTTATACCTGGTCCAGAGCGCACTGTAAGGTGGACCAGAGCAGGGAAGCAATCTGGTTCAGCAAATAACCATTTCTGATTTTTAATCAGCTTAGTTTTATGAGGTTCAGTTTCACAATAGAGCTGAGCAGCAGGGCAAGAGCAGGAGTTGCAGAGAGAGGCAGTCAAGGCTCGGTCCTTCAGGTGGCCTTGCATGGTGGTGTTTGCAGAAATGCAGTCTTACTGATTGCCACCTTGTGTCTCTTCACCTCTCTTAGTGTCACTATCTCTTGGTGGCAGGGGGTGGTGGCAATAAGTTAATGTTACTCAGTAGCCAGCAAGCAATGAGGATAAAGACCCATATTGTGCCTTTCTGATCCCAAGGCTATCCCCCTCCCCCTTTCCATTCCTTGGTTTACTCAGTAGAGCTACCCTGATTCACATAAACTAGAAATCTGTTTGAGAAGGAACAATTACGCCTGTAGAAGTTGTTGACATCTTCTTTTCTTTTTTGTTTCAGTGGCATAAGGGGTACTCTGACCCAGCTTGTCCTTTTGTGTTCTCCATCCCAGGCATTCCTCTCAGATGCAAAGACCCCATGAGGATGGGGACAGAACAGTGGCTCTCCCAAACATTTTGGACCAAGAGACTGCTAACGACACTTAGCATTTCTCACAGATCATGATGTGGTTGCTGAGCAGGCTGTTAATTGAAAACACTGCTTAAACTAGGCAGGCTCCCCAGGCCAGCTCTGGGCCACTGACCGTGCCCTGTGAGCCCACAGTGCTGGCAACTGCTGGGACGAGCTGTAGAGCCCAGGGAGGACGGACTGTGGTTGCAGGGGGCCCTAAGAACAGCTCGGATGTCTTTTCCAGGAAGTCGCGTGCACAGTCCCTGCTTCTTCTTTCTCTGTGGTCTTTTGGAGTTCAGCTTAAATCAGATCCTGAAAACAGCATCCTGCCACAAGAAAGCCAATGGTCCTAGAAACAGACTCCTACTATAAAAAAAAATCTTACAGGAGCCAGATGCCCCCGACCCTGACAAAGATTGATCAGGCTGCTGGCTGTATCACCTTTCACTTTGCTTTGGCAAGGGGGGAAGCACAGAATGATGGAGAGTTTTCAGATGGAGTTGTATTTAAAGCTTTGTTTGGTTTTGTTTCATTTTAAGTACTGCAGATGAGAAGGAGTCATTTCACACAATGCGGTGCCAGCAGAGACAGAAAGAAACCAGGACAGGTACTGAGGAGCCGTCGTTCCTGAATGCAGCCTGCTACAAATTCACGCTTTGTGAGAGGTCGGATTAAACCATCACCGTGGAAAGGAAATCCATTGAATGTATTTCCTGGAGGTACGGGAGGCTCTGTGACAAGTCTGCTGGTGCAGGGTGAATCTTTGGGCAGAGAACTGCTCTGGAGATGGGACAGCAAGAAGCCCAACCGCACCACCAGCCTTTGCAGAGCTGCTTCGCTGAATCCCCCTGCAGCTCTTCCTGCAGCCCAGGACCGGTCTGATCGTTTCCGACCTGCACGGTAAGCCACGATACTTCTCGGCTACTCACAGACATAACTTGCTCCCGCGCCAAGGGCCGCTCCTCCCGCCGGGGCAGGTGTTCCCGTGGGGCAGGATCCGGCTCGGCCTCCGCGAGGCCGCTCTGTGGGAGAGCGGGCGGGGGGGGAAGGGGGGGCACGCGGCCGGCTTCTTGCGCGCCAGCAGAGGGCGCTGCGCCGCGCGCTGCGCCGGGCGGGGGCGTGGCCTCCACTACCGGCCCCGCCCTTCCCCGCCGCGGGTGCGCAGGGGCCGCGCATCCCCCCACCCCACGCCCCGAGCAGCGAGGGGCACATGGCGAGGCGGGGGGTAAAGCGGCTGTGGCAGCTCAGGGACGCCCGAGGGAGCCAGTCTGCCTGTGTGAAAGGGGGCAGTTTATGAACACTCCTCGGGAGGGTCCGCGGGCGTCAGTTAAGAGGTTTAAGACAAAACCCCAAACCCGAGAGAGCATCAGTCTGGGAATCGCATCCCTTTGCTCATCTCTTGTGCTCCGCAGCGGCTCGCTGTTCCTCCTTGCCCTGCTGTCCCACAGATCAGGGGGCGTTGCACGGAACGTTCCTTATAAAGCCATCTTTTGGCACAAAGCTGGTCCTGCGGAGCAGGATCCTAGGTTGAAATGAAACCTCCTTGGAATAAGTAAATACCAGGGGTTGATTTCCCATTAAACTAGATGATAGTTTGTTCGTTTTGCTGCAGTGTCCGACCAGATACGGGTGGGTACTTCTTGCCTTCCTTCCTCTTTGTATTTCCAGTCTGGGAAACACCAAAAAAAAGTTAGTGAAAAGAGTAACATCTGTGAGAGGGAAAAAAAAGGATGAGACGGGCTGGCCAGGCAGCCAGCCTCAGGAGATGGTAACACAGAAGAGCTATTCATTACGAGAGCCAGTTGCTCCTCACCCTGCGAGATTATAAATTGGACACCTTATTAAGAGCTGATCCTCCAGCAGCCCCACCCAGGGCTGTGCTCGTGCTCTCGACCAGTGGAATGTAATCCCATTTCCCTATTGATGCCTCTTATTGGATAAGCACATGTGCAAGCAGGGCAGGGGATACTGGGCAGAAGGAAGCAGCATCCTGGCTGTTTCTGAATTGTCTAAGAAGGCAGAGAAAATGGGGTAGAGGTTGGTTTACACTAAAGTCAGGGCACTTTTATGATGATGCTAACTGCCTTTTTTTTTTCTTTCTCAGTTGTAACTTAAAAATGCTGACTCACTGGCATGGTGTGGCAACCCAAATGTTGCTGCTGGAATCAACCACTGGAAGAGCCTGACAAGATGTAACTCCACCATGGCAAAGCTTCAAGTGGGCCTCAGTGGTGATTCCAAGTTTATCTTCTGATGGTTTGCTTAGTCACTTATTTCATGTCAGATTAGTCCAAAGGTCTGGACAGATTTAGGCAGATGTCAAACTGAGCAGTTGTTGTGGTGAAATTTCATGGGAACCTAAGTTTAACAAATTCAGCGAAGTTTTATCATCCTTGGCAAGACTTCCAGGGTTTTTGACCTTTATGCACCTTTCCATTATTTGAAAAGTTCTCCAACTGGCATTTGAAATGCACAATGTTATTGCCAGTTGTTGTCAGAAACAAATATCTGACATGTATTCTTCAGGGCTTATTTTTGTCCTGAAGAAAACAGGATGGAGTATTATAAACCTGCTCTAGTGTCTCTGACCAGTATCCCTGCTCATACATCTGTGTTTTTCCTTCCAGGCAAAACAAGCTGGGAGGTTCCTGCAGTGCTATATGCAGTGTGAGGATTCTGCATTGTCAGAGCATTTATTCCGAATATTGTATAGATACACTGCTGGTTGGTTCTCCTATTGAGGTACCTCTGTTTTACTTTCCTTGGCCTGCAATTTAAACATAGATATATTGCAACTGAGCAGTGGTCAGGAAATTCAAAAGTAACATGGAAACACAACCTTAAAACAAGACCTGCTCCCTCTATAGTAATGAGGTATGGACATGGATTCAGGTGTATTTCAATTATATCTTCTAGACTTTTTGACTTGTTTTGCATCTTATGTAGTTGAAAACCAGCTTTTGTGTTTGTTTTAGGAGGAAATAAATTGATTTCAGATCTGATTATCATTAGTGACTCATTTGTCATTTGAAAATGCTTATGTGATTCTCTCCAGGTTCTGAGTCTTTGAGTGTTACTGGTGTGTTGGAAAGCAATGGCTCCTGAGATGTTCCTGGATACCTTTATGTATCTGCCTCCAATTACTTTATGAGCTTATGAAAATGAGCACAAGGCATCTTCGATGTTTCTCTCTTTTCCTGTCCTGTTTTTTACATAGGGTATTTTTGCCAATAACTGTTTCCTAGTAAAACAATGCCTCTGAATTCATGCTGTGTGTATATGGCTGTCTGTGTATGTGATTTTGTGTGCCCTACCTCCACACCTTCCCAAAAGGGTGGGCCTGTTGGTCAGTTAATTTGGGTACAGATCTAGAAGCATCAAGGTGCTGCCAGCTCAGCTGGCACTAGAGAACTCCCACTGGAATGTGCCCTTGGAAATCAGACTTTGTTCTGTCTGTCAGTTGGGGACTACTTGTTCATACCTGTGGTTTTGGTAGGGCTAGAATTGAGACAGGAAGGCTGGGCTGAAAAACAGGAGTTGCTCTTTTGTTCTGCACTTTTGAGATTTATGGTTGTCTCCTGCAGGTGATCAGGAGTCCATAGTTGTGTCCTAAGCAGTAGGGAATCTCTGTCCCTGGTGCACACGCTCTTCAAACTGGGAATTTATTTTGTTACAAAGCAATGTAACGGTCAGATTTCAACATAATACTAGAAGCGTGGATGTCCTTAAACCAATTTTTGCTAAGGTCATGAAGGCTTTGAAAATAAGGGCAAAGCCTTGGATTTAAGCTGGGACTGAGTGGTCAACAGAGCAAAGAACAGAGCTCAAACTTGTTTGGTGGTCTTGTGCTGCTGAGTAAATGGACTGAAGCATTTTTGTATGGGGTGTAATTTCTAAACCCGTTAGGTTGTCAAAATTAAGCATAAAGGCCAAATTCAATTTAGCAACTTATCTGATCAAAAATAGTGCTGAAGGATTGAGGTTTTGCAGCAACGCTTATTGAGGTTTGCAGGATGAATGAGTTCAGATAAACATTAAATTTCAATTAGTCTTAATGCTGGTGATGGAGAATTGGTGACATTTCATATACCAGTCAGCTCAGGCTCTTGCAACAATTCAGCTTCTGACAACTTCTCTTCATTCATTTGCTGATCTCAGCCAAGCCCTTGAAGAGCTGGGTGATGGTGTTATTTGCATGGGAGGTGAAGATGATGTAGAGATGGGTGTCGTATGCGTACTGCTGACAAGTCAGTCCGTGGTGCCACTGAATCTTTTCTAGAGGCTTTATATAGATATTGAACAGGCTGGGTGAGGGGAAAGAATCATGTGTTATTCAGCAGGTGGAAAAGGTTTTGGAGGTTAAGGAAAGAGCAAGTGTTTATCATAAATCTTTTGAGTGTACAAGAGATTTATGTAAGGGATGTCTGAAGATGTACCAGCTCAGTTCCATAGGGCTGCAGACAGACATTTATTTTCAAACAGCTGAGCTGGTTGGAGATCTTACAGCTATTCCAGATGCTTGCTACCAGTCCTCTGCTGATGGCATCCATATCCCTTGCTGTGCCTTTAGAAAAGGTGGTCCAAGGTCTTCCTAATCTGTCAGGTGAAGCCTCTCAGATAGTTTTAAGTGCTGACAAAGGTGGTGTTAGTTAACCCAGCTGACATTGCTTAACCTTTGAGAGAACACTGATTACTAGCACAGCCTTACCCTCAGTTTTAGAAAGGAGGGAGAGGAAAGAAGGTGTCTGTAGCCTTTCCCACAGCTCCAGACTGTTCCTGTATTGCCTTATACATGTCTGAAGACAGATAACGCATATATGTGGGACTGGATACATGTACTGGAATAGACTATGTTAGTCCTGTTTTGTCTGAGTATGTATTGGGGTATTTTGTGCTGAGCATGTGTGTAAAATACACATGAAGTACTTTTTTTGTTACATAACTAAAATGGAGTATTTGGAGCTATGTCAGCCTCTTGGGTAAACAAGAGCTCTAAGATGGGTACACAGTGTGGTAGAAGTCCAGGTAAAGAGATCATTGTTATCTAGATTTACTAACAGCATTACAATAAATTGGTATTAATTATTATGTTAGTACCACTGTGGTTAAAACTGAACCAGCAAATTATAATAAAATCTTTAAGTGTATCCAGTTGGGGCGAAGAGGAAAGCTCCTGCACTCAAGGGATCATTCAGAAATGGCAGGAAGAAAACATGCAGGTGTTTGTTAAGAGATCCAAAAATATAAAACTGTCGAAGAATGCTTGATGCGTGTACAGACAAAATGGAGCAAGCTATAATACTGTGTATGACCTAGTGGTAAATGTGTCTGTGTGCAGGTTGTGCTTTGACATGGAGAGCTGTTAGTACTCACTAATACGATTTTCATGTAGTGAAACATGCTCTCTGTTACCAAATGATCCCCTCTGAGGGGTGGTGAGTCAGTTGTCTTACCAGCATCCCAGAAAAAGCCTGCAGCCTTTCTGAAACATGTAAGTGAACACACAGTTTTAAAATCTCCCTTTATCAAGAAACAAATCCACCCGTTCGTGTAAAGCTGCTGACTTTGTGTATGACACAAACCTGTGTCCACCTAATGTCTGAGTCTGGCTCTAAATGAAATCCCTAACTTAGTGGTTATCCTGTTTTTGAACTGGGCCAGAATGGAGCATCCTACCTTAACAACAGTCCGAAACTCTAGTGGAATTTGGACTTGGATCCAAACTCAAGGCACAGGCTCGTCTCTAAATAAAAATAACCAGCTCACAAGCTATTTTTGGGGTAGTGACTTTTAGACAAGAAATGTAGGGCTTACATAGGTTTTTACTCCTGTCAAATACATCTGGATGCTGTCCTCCTCCCAGCTTGTATTCTGAAAGCATTTTCATCAGCTTAGAGCCAAATAAACCCAACTGTAGAACAACTGACATTATTAATGGTAAACACTGGTGTTTTTTTGGTTGGGTTGGGGGTTTTTTTGGGTTGTTTGTTTGTTTGTTTGTTTGTTTTTTTTCCCATGTGGAATATTCTGCTACTCTGGTTGCTGCTGATGCTGATATAATTTCTGTCATGGCCTGTGATGAATAGCATACGCAGTGCTGGGTCAAGAGGAGAGCCAGCAGCGTGTTGTAAAGGCTTCTCTAAACACGAATCCCCATGGTTCTGGCTTCCTTGATGGGGAGGTGGTTAACAAAATCCCCATGGCTGGTACCATTTACATAGCTGCCAAAGCTGCCGATCACCATCACCTCCTCCCTTCCCCCAGCACTTGCTAACAAATCGCCCGTTTTTTTCCTGTTTACTTCGCTGTACCTAGTATGATGATATGAATAGTTTCCATTCATTAAGAGTGTGATGGGATATAGCTGGTTATAAGGGACAGGAAGCAAAAGAGGAAGTGGTATGCTGGGACCTTATTGTCAATGGCATTAAGTAGCAAGTGCTAAAGCATGTTTCACAGTGGTGGGAGCTGACTGTGTGTAGTACCCTACCAGGGGCATTCCCACTGTGCTCAGCAGATGGATGACAGGAGGGTTTCATTGCTGTATTTTAAGGTAAGAGCACTTCTCGCCTCAGGAGCTCCAAGCAGTCTATGAACTTCAGTTAACTTAAAGCTCTGGACTGTGTAAATTATTATCCTGTTGTATCGAGGAGTAAACTGATTTGCTTAAGTTGTCACAGGAAGTTTTCAGCTATGCCAAAGGTAGAAACTAGATCTTCTGACTCATAGGTCTGGACTATAATTCAAGAAGTTTTCTTCCTGTTAACATAGGTGGCCTACCTTCTTTTTGATATTATCCCATCTTCCCTTAATCACTGGGTGACATCTGATCTCTGTGACTTTTGTGCAGCATCCAAGATCTATTGTATTAGGTCCAAGATCTCCCCTTTTATTTCTGGCTCTTCTAATTCTGTTTCAGTCCCTGGTGATATCACGAGGCTCATCCCAAGCCCGGCTGCCGAGCCCTTGGAAAGCAGGGTGCACCTTGGTGCTATCCCTCGCCATGGCATGGAGATTTCCCTGGGCTGGTCACAGGAATAGTCGCAGTGTCCTCCATTAAACTCTGGTGTGGAGGATGGTTATTGCCACCCACATGCTTCCTGCAATTTCTGGTTAAACACAGTGTTCTTTACTTGCTGCCTCTGGTTGGTATGTAAAGCTGCTTTCTGTAGGGTTGAAGCTGCTGCCCCCTCCAAAGTGGCTTTGTTTTAGCACTCAGTTCAGTGATTCCTACAGTGTACTTACTAGCTGATATCTAAGGTTTTATTTAGGGTCAAGTTAACATACAGCATTGCTTTTGTCAACATTATTAGACTTTCTTTTGTCTTTAATCTCACTGATTGTTTTAGGGCTCTTTTTCCCCCTCTCCTTTAAGGATTTGCAATTGTTCTTTTGGGCTATGGAAGAGTTAGACCAAATCCTGCCCTAATTTACACCTGTAGGACTAATGGAGCTGCATACATGCACATGAGAACACAACAGGATGCTGAAGTAATGTCCCTGTTTTGAAGAGTCATATGGTCTAGAGGACTGATGCTGGGAAATGTAATTTAAGGTTATATAATTCCTGAATCTGTAAATCTTGATGTACAGGCAGCTTCTCCCCTGGTTATATACTTTTACTGGTGATTTTTTTTTTTTTTAGGTTTAGATGCTAAACTGGTAGAACCCCTTATTGGAGTTATAACAGTTTTATAACAGCTTTTTGAACAATATAGCACTTTTCCCATCCTACCTACTACTAAAAGCTACACTAGGAGATTTTACAAACTGAGAATTGTATTAAAAAAACATTTAACGTTTGTACAGAGGATGAACATTGAGATTTAGGTTTGGTTTTGTAGAGGATTTTTACTTTTCAGAATTGGATTTGGCAAATTTAAAAATCTTCTGTTTTTTTACTCCCAACTCCTTTTCTTGTTTTGGATCAATTGGAAGTTTTGATTTGGAGTTTTGCTGCTTACCTAGTGCAGTACAAACAGACAAAAGGCTTAAATTTTTTTTAAAAAAGCAGCTATGTTGCATTTCAAACACGCTGAAAAGAAATGTTTCAACACTGCTGTAATGCTTTGTTTTCTTGGTTTTCTTCTTAAGGGAAATCCTGTCGAAATCAGCTGGATTTTGTGATATGTTTTGATTCCAGCAGAACAGGATTCCAGCACCTTTGCCTTGGTTGGTGGATGGAGAAGAGCAGGACCCGCGGAACTCTCTGTGCAGAGGGTATTATTCCAGAAGAAGAGCACTCCCTCACCCGTGGAGAGGAGCAATCCAATACGCTTTAGATCTGGGGGCAGGAGGAGGAAGGAGGGAGGAGAGGGGGGATGAAGATGCTTCCTTCCCAGCGCTCAGGGCTGCAGGCCAAGAATGTGAGTCTAAATTCAAGCCTGGTGAGTGCTGTGCTGGATCCAGAGGGTTTGGAGGCCCTTTGTCCAGGAGCTTGCAATACTTGAGGGAGTTGCCAAATGGGATGTGTGGCATCCATGTAATATATCTGATGCATGTAAACTGGTTTCTACTGAGCTAACCGTGGTGCCTGAGGCAAAAGTACTTCTGATTCCCTACATGATGCAGCAATCACCAGACTACTGCTGTTCTCCTTAAACGCGGGTACAATGGCAGTTCAGGACAGCCTCCCGCCTCGGGTCAGGCTGAGGCAAGTGGCACGCAGAGAGGGAGGAAAGGTGGTGCTGTCTTTGACCCTGCTCTCTCTCTGGGAAGGGAGAACCCGATGCCGTTTGCATTTCTCCCTAGGCTGAACCATTAAGTCTGATGACAGAAATGAACCTTTCCCCCTGGATGTGGGCCAAAAGACTTTTTCCCCCCTGTTTTCCCTTCCCCTGCTATCTCTTTCATAACTGTCATTTTCACATATCTCTGGAACACATCATGTACCACTGTCATGCGCTGTAGGTGCACTCCCCTTTTTTCTTCAGCTATGTCCTGCTTCCCATCTGCCAGATGAGAGCCAGTCCTTGTCTGGCTGATGGTTGTTTGCCACAGGTGACACAGTGGACTGAAGCCATTGCTTCTGCCCCAAGGGACAGCCTCTGCATCTAGGAGAGTGGAAAATCTGCTCTGGAAACACCATCTAGCAGCCTCCGTGAGCTGAGTCAATAGGGCTGTAGCAACTCCTGTGGGATGAGAGTGCCTGTGTTCCTGTGCCTTGTTGGAAAGTTCAGCCAGTTGTGCTTGTGCAAACCCCCGGAGGGCTCTGAGGTTGAGGAGGTGTCAATGAGGACATAGCCAGGGTTGCAGAACTTCTATGACAGGCTGTGCCTACAGAGAGGAACCTTGTCTTGGTGGGAGTTGGTTTTGTGTTTCGTAGGGATGCTGCGGGAGGACAACAGGTGGGGGAATCCTGTGATGACGGTTCCCAAGCCAGTAGTACCCAAGGCGGGTTTCCCATTTCTGTACTAATGGGGGTCACATCAAATGCTAAGGGGTTGCAGGGGCTGCCTGTGGAGCAGCTCTGATACAGGATGTGTCTTCGCAGAGCTCTGTGTGAGGACATGGGTTCAGCCAGCACCCATGAGGTGGACCAGAAGCAATGTGGTTTGGTGTGGTGTGGTTCCCTGAGGCTTGAATTCCCACTAATCTGGGACTGAAAAGACCCACTGGGATGTATGGCAATAGGTTTATAACCCAGGTCCATACCTGGATCCAGGCCATTTCTAGAGAGACTAAAGGAGATGTGATTCCTCTGCCCCTCATCCTCCTGATGTCAGTCATGATCCTGGCATATGTTCCTCCAGCTTTCTGTGGCTTTTTGTCAAATAGTGCTGTGGTGCTGCACTGAGAGCAGGAGCTCTGGATCAGAAAATGAGAGCTAAAGCTTTTTCCTGGGGCTATCCCAGCCTGGGCAGCTGTGCTGTCTCCTGGGCTGCAGCTCAGCTGCTCTGGCTCCACAGGCTGTCCCCTGCAGTGTGTGCCAGGAAGGGGCTTTCAGCTGCTAAACAGAGCATGGTCTCTCCTGCTCTCCCTGGTTCAGGGTCCAGAGAGTGCGCCCTTTCCTCAGCAACTCACCCAGACGGGAGATGCCCTTCCCCTGGCATCACACTCACTCCTTCATCTTCTCCTCTGTTTGCTTTGGGGCTACTTTTTCGCCAAGCACAGCGAGTGATCCCCCACCTTTCTGTCCCGTGCTGGCTGGGAGCAAGGATTTCTGTATGAGCCTCCAGGCAGCGTGACTTGTTTCCAGCACGCTACAGGCAGCCCTCTTTTCAGATGAATGTCCCTGTTAAATATGTATTAATCGGGTTGACTTTGACTTCCTAGATGTCCAGGTTTTATTCCTTGTTATTCATTTGCGGATGCCTCCTGCTAAACAGGGAGTTGTGACCACATCTCAATGAGTTTTTGCTCGTTTGAGAGGCTGCCCTGAATCTGCTGTCTTTAAAGCTCTATCCCCTCCTCCACTCCGTCTCCCTCTGTCTCATTTTCCCCCACCTCCTCTCTCTCTGCAGCTGCTGGATAGCTTTGTGACCACCAGTTAGAATGGCTGTTTGCCACTCTCCCATGATTGCTGCCATGTGCTGTTTTCCTTATGTCTGTTCGCTGTTTTCTTCCCCAGTCAAAGAGGAATTCTCCTCCGCAGAGAGAGAAGCAGGCGCAGTTGTCTCTGGGCTGAAGCTGGAGCTCGTGCTTGGCTCTTACTCCACAGAAAGCGTAGCTTTTTTTTTTTTATCGTGACTGCGTACACTTGGCAAAGAGCGGTGGCAGCTCTCTCAACCCAGCTGTTCACCACCTCTCTGCGGCAGGTTACCCAGCCATCAGGCCAGCAAAACGTGTGCTCACACCTTGGCTGCAGATATGTGGAGCCTGATGGCTTGGCCAGAGCAGCTGATGCCACCAAGGCTGCGGACAGTCAGTGGAATAGCTGGAGGAGCCACTTTGAGACAGGCAGGCTTTTTGTCCTGGCGGGAGGGGAGGTGAGAGGCAGTCCGCAAAATGCAGGGGCTTGCTTAGGGAGCACTCGCTGTGAAGGCTGCGAGCACTGGTGGTGAAGCTGGAAGAGGAAGTGGGTGCTTGATAAATAAACTTATTGTTGCGAATGGGGCAAAAGTCCTAGTGACAGCCGTGCCTGCATATGGGCAGGTGAGCTTGTGTAACCTGCCCATGCTGGGCTGGAGGACTTTGGCTGGGATTTTCAGCGGTACAGAAGGAGTCAGTACCCAACTCCTGCTGAGGTTTTGTCTGTTAAGCTTTTGGGATGTTGTCCTTTCCCTTGGGGAAGCCAGTGAGCCAGCTGATGGCTTGAACACCTCAGGCCCAGGAAAGAGGACGTCTCCTGCACCCTGTTATGTCCCCCACAGGGTCCTGCACAGGCAGCCTGGCTGGGGAGGTGATGTCAAGTGTCCTCATCCTGCCTCATCCATCAGGGTGTGAACTGAGAAAGGAAGTGTTTCCACCCCCCTCCTCTGCTGAAATGCCCTCCTGCATTTTCCTGGGAGCAGCCAGGGCATGGGCCCTGCCAGGAAGCCTGCTCTGGCCTGTGAGCCACTCCAGCCTTTGACCAGGGTGTCGGGTTCCTGTTGACTCCCAGCCAGAGCTGCCTGTGAAATGGCGGCATGAGTCAGGGTGAGCTGGCACCCGGGAGCCCAAGGAGGGGAGGACGGGCCCCTTTGCCGCCCGCCTGGGCACGGGTGGCTTCCTTGGCCGCTGTGGGGGCAGCCAGCTCCCCTGCTATCCCAAGGAAGCTCCCACCGCGGTGGTGGCTGTCCATAGGGGTGTTCCTCCAGGGATAAAGTCCTGTGAGACCCACCCTTGTCCTTCCATCAGCTGGAACAGCACTGCGCTGCTGGGGCAGAAGCCGGTGAGAAGTTGGCTGCTTCTCCTTCCCCCTCCCCACCACATTTCATTTTGCATTTAAAATGTATTTATTTTACTTCATCTGATTCTTTTTATTTTTACAGATTTATTTTTACTTTGCTCTGTTTTTACTCTGTTCTTTTTTATTTTACTCTGCCCAGCTCTATCTTATTTAATAACCTCCTCCCACCCCGAGTGCTCTTTAGGATGACAGTCCCTCTCATCCCCCTCTCTGTGCCTCCTTCTCTGCACCGTGGGAAGGTTATTCCTCGGATGCTGGAGCTCACCCCTGCCTGTAGTCCATCGTTCAGCTGAGGAGCAGTGGTAGGGCCATCCCAGTGCCCCGGGCTGGGTGGCAGTGCCCATGCCTTGCGGGTCTTTGCCGTGTATGACCTGGGTGTCTCATGCTCCTGCTTGCTCTGACCTTTTCCTTCCAGGTCTGAGATGGGCCACAGTCCGCCTCTACTTCACACCCATCCCTCTTTAAAGGTACAACATGATTCCTTTTCTCCGGGTGCCAGGCAAGCCTGGGATGCTCAGAGGTGCAGATGACATTGCCAGGGTGTGTGCTGGTGGACCTCTCCTCTCCCCCAGCACTCAGCAGGTGACTGACTGCCTGGTCATCTCCTTGCTCCTGCTTTTATTTCTGGCAGGGATCCAGCTGCCGTTTCTGCCCTGTTAGCAAACTGCAGTGCAGCCCTTGCAGGTCCCGGTGGCAGGGTGGCTGGGCGAGGCCCTCAGGGAAGGGGCAGTAGACAGGAGCGAGAGGGTGGCAGTGGTGGCTGCTGCCCGGCTGGGAGCTGCAGGCCTCGACGAGGCCGTGGTGGCCTCAGGGGGATGGATGGGTTCAGGCTGCGGTGTGGAAGCTGGTGGGGAAGCCAGGACTTGCAGAAAAAAAGCAGTTTATTGCCTGGCAAGGGAGCAGGGGAGAAACTTGATCCCTCCCTAAACCGCAAGTGGGTAGTCAGGGTTCTTGTTTCTTTGGGTCTGCTTCTGCAGGGGTGCAGTGTGTTTGGCCCCATGGGTGCTTATAAGTATCCAGTTGTTATGTGCTAAAGTATAAATTCAAAATGATTCTGGGTAAAATCATAGAAGAAAGAGCAAAATTTTAGTCACTATTAGCACAGAATACTGGTGATGCTCCCATCCAGTACCATAGTGCATTTTCCTGTGATGTTTTACAGCAAGAACATACAGCCTGTCATCTTTCAGTTTTATAATGGAAACACGCTTACAACCACAAAAATATCTGGGAATTCCATATTGTCTGGGTCATTGACTAAAAACCTCTCAATGTATTTACCGCTCCACCTATGACTTTTGCTGCACCTGTTTCCACAAACATCAGAGCATTCATGTTTCAACTGTTTTTTTCCATGGCCAGATGAAATCATTTTGGAGCATGGGTGTGGTGGTAAAAAATGCATGTAGTGGATTTACATCTCTGGGATAAAGGGAGAAGGTAAAGAAAGATTCCCCCGTAAGCTGTCTCTTATCGTCAGTGCAAATGCCTTAGTCAGCACCAGCCCAGACTGCCAACGTTGTGCAGCCGGGTGCTGTCAGGCCTACAGCCCCTGCAGCTTCCTGGTTCCCTGGATCAGCTGAGGATGCAGGCTCTGGGACCTGGTGCTCCTGTGGCAGGGACTGCTGAGCCCACGTCAGGTGAGTGGCAGGCATCTGAAACTTGGCCTGTGACTCCGCTCCTCTGGAATTTGGGAAAACACCCTGCCATTTGATTTTAACAAATCACCCCAGGGCCAGGTCCTGTAGCATGTTGAGCATCCATGGATATTGGCTAGAGCTGGGAGAAACCTAATATTTTGGAGAATCATTTCCATGATACAGACATGATACTCCAGTGGGATGTTGCATGTTTAAGTACTCAAGTTTCCAGGAAGCAAGGATGTGCACATACTCTGAGTCACTAAAAGAAAAATTACTTCTGGTGACTCAAAGGCTTGGATGCTGTTGTTTCCTGGTTAATCACTGTGCTTCACTGTGGGTCCAAAATCCTCCTTTGAGGACCAGAGAAAGTTTGTGGCATTGAAGATCCTTCCTGCTCTGGGGCAGCTCTCTGGGTGGAGACATTAACCTCTTCCTGCCTGTCAGTACTGTCTGCAGACTTAATTAATTTCTGGGCTGTTACCACAAATGACCTGGTAGGCTCTGAAAGCTTGACAGTGGTAGTTTTGCCTAGAAGGTGGACTTTGTGGGGTACGCTTGGATTTTGTTGGGGTTACCAAGCGATTTGAGTGTTAAAGAGTCCATCTCTCTTGATGTGAGGAATCCCCAGAAAGGTAGACTGCAGCTTTGGCAGCACACTCCTGATCTGAGGGTGCAGGGGGCGTGTAGATTGACAGGCAATTGTTCCAGGGAAGAGGCAGATTCAGTGCTGCACTAGAGCTGGGGAACCCTGGGGAACCCCACAACCCTGCCCTTCTTTTGCAAGAGGACACTAAGAGATGCCGCCCTTTGCCTTGGTGTGGCTGGTCAATCAGGAAACTGGTCCTGCTGGGTGGGCAAAAGGTGACATTTATATCTTTCATAGCATTGTGTTTGATTTTTGTGTTCCATGGTTATTTTCTACCAAAGGGTACAAAACCTGAGTATTATGCATTGAAATTCAAGACAGCTCATCTCCTCTGCCCTAAGACCAAAGTGTATGCTGCTGTCAGCACAGGAAAATAGTATGTCCAAGGATGGGAGCAAAGAATGTTTCTTTTCAAAGTTTGTGATAATTTTGCACTTAATTGCTATTTAAGAAACTTAGTAAATCATAATTAAAAACTGAGTTTTCCTTTTCCTAAAACCAGGTCTTAAAATGTAACTTGCCATAAATATCTGAGATGAAAAGGCAAGCTCTTGAAAGAGATTAAGCATGCCCTCATGTGGCAATATTTTTTCCTTATAACACGTGTTTGTTTTGTTTTAATCCCCAAAATAATCTATTAAAACAAGTTATGTCATTACGTCAGAACTGGCCTACAGAGTGGGTGTTGTGATACAACGCTGGTGTACACACAAAATGTTCGGAAATAATTCTATGGGCTCTAAGTCTCTTGTTATTTGAGCCCCTGCATGAGTGCTTTTATTCTAAAATAAGAATAGCTCCACACAGGACGTCTCAAATAAACAAAGGTGTGAATTAAAACTTGTCCTGTCCTCTGCCCTGTGGGAAAGTTGCTTTCCATGACCAAAAGCAAAGTTTAAAATTGTTACAAAACCCTGGGTGGACAACTGTCTTTGAAACTGGAATAGCTGATCTTGAAGTCAATTTTAAGCTAAACGAAAATAACTGGAAATTAAATATGTGTTCACAAAGCTGGCCTGAATAACTCACTTTAAAAATCTTGTTATTTGTTGAGCTGGTAAAACTTCCTTGTGTCTACATAAGGCTTGCAACTGAATAGATGAACCTTTGGAAACCTGGCTCTGCTGTAAATTTTACATTTTTGACATGTAGCAATTGGGTTTTAAAACCCCAGCTGACACTGCTCTGGTAAATTAGGAAGTTCTAGTCTTGTCTTATACAGTCTTGTCTGCTTTTACTGCAGATCGATTTTCTTTTTTTCTTCCCTGAATTTAAGCAGTAAATGGGATTTACAGCAATTACTGGGTTCTAGCAGCTTATCAGGACTTTTTAGCATTTTTTGAGTCATTACAGATGGATTGATATCTTTCCCCTGGAGCACCATAGGGAGAGAAAAGACAAAAATGGATGAGGATCATGAGATGCCTGATTTGGAGGTGCGTGATGGTTGCCATCAAGGTTTAAACTGTGAGGAAGTGGTTGAAATTCCAGGATTTCCAGCCTGCTGCCCTGTCCCCATTTCCACTGGCTCGCTCTTTACTGGATTGCCAGGAAGACAGAGGCAAGGACGATGTACTGCACCCCATGATGGAGCAACCCACAGCTCAGCCTCCCTCCAGTGCACAGTTTCTCTTCTGAGGGACCTGCCAAAGGCAAGACTCATTTGTGTGATGGAACCTCTGACCCCTCAGTGGCATATTGTCACCATTTTCACCAGGCAATCACCCACGCCACAGGTTCCCCAAGGTTCATCCTCTTCCTTGCAGAGCCTTGCAAAGTTTTGTGGGCTCGCAGGGCAGTCAGGTCAGATGAAGAGCAGTTGCTTTCTATTCTTGTCTTCCTCTCCAGCCCATGTGCTCCATTAATGCAGGGTAGTTTCCACCAGGTCAGGAAATATGGGAAGCAGAGAAAGGAGAAATTCAAGACCCACAAGGCTCCCCTTGGCTGTGCTGGTGGGGCTGAACATGTGTAAGAGCTGTGTGTGGTCTGAATTTTGGGTCCTTGATCTGGAGGCTTTGTGTATCAGTGTGGATATCCAAGTTACTTGGAGAAGACTTCAGGCTGAATGAGAAGTGAATTCCTTAAATCTCTCCCCTAGGGTCTCATTGAGTTCAGTGTCAGCAAAATCCTTCTTTGGAGATAACTCGGCAATCTTCATTCATCGCATCCTTGCAACGCTTTGCTATCGAGTTCCCTTTGAAAAGGTTTTTACGCTGTAATCTGCTGGCTGGATATTTAACTGCTGCTGCTTACACACCTCTGCTAGTTGTTGCGTGTCTTGCAATTTTTAAGGGTTAATTTCAGCTCTTTTGTGAAGCGTAAGGAAATGGACGATTAGTGAAATTCTTCCCAGTATTTCAGAAGCATTAGTAAATATCTAATAAAGGGCAATCACACTGTTGTTTTAATGGGAACTGTGAAAGAAAGTAAGACTGCTAGATTAGACGCAATCCTGCTCTTACAGTCACAGTTCTTTCTTATACACTGTTTTTGGCACTTTGGTGCAAACTTGTGTGTAAGAATGCGTCCTTGTAATGAGCCAAGTAATTCAGCCCTGCAAGAATCCCACCAGCTTCATTTCCAAGCTGGTAACACACACACAGGCCTGGGCATGTCCAGCTGATTCATTTGCCTGCAGAAACCATCTTGCACTATTTGCAGTCAACGGCAGCAGTGTCCTTCCAATGTTGGCTTTGATGCAGCACACAGAAGTGCCACTTCTGCTTTGCTCCATCTTGCTGTGCCCTAGCCTGGTTGTAGCGGTGCTCTGCTTTCTGTTACCCAGCCAGAGACACCCTGCATCTGGAAAAAGGCGAGTGGGGCAGCTCTGTTGGAGAACCCGAGTCGGCCCTCCAGCAGTTAGTGCATCCCAGTGCCTTGTTGCCCGTTTGCAGGGACTCAATGCCTGAGGCAGAGCATTTCTGGCTGGGTGGGGTGCACCTGAACAGCACTGATGTCCCTGCAGCAGCTGCATGGAGCACCAGAGCAACGCGGTTGAGACAGAGATGCTTGCTGACGTAGCTGACTAGATAAACTCGGGGACTGGTTAAATACTGGTGGTGAGGGAACTTGCAAAGCTGCTTTGAAGAAGTGGGTGGCTCTCTGGCACGTCCCCACAGGCTTTTGTGTTGCGCCCTCAAGCCTGATTTCCGTTTTCTGGACACCCTTTGCTTTCTGCTCTTCTGCTTGTTTGGCAGGAAGTGCTGGCCAGGGGGTTGTGGCAGGCTGTCAGAAGTGACCGGGGACCTCCGTTGGATGAACAAAGGCTGCCTGTTCTCTGCCTGGCCCAAAGACCCCGCAGAAGGCATGGGACACCCAGTCACAGTCTTGTTGCTCCTCTTTCAATCTGTGGGAGACGAGTGATGGTGGCACCCCAGGACATCCCACCCTGGAGGCATCGCATGACCCCGGGGATGGCTGGTGGTTTCCAGACGCAGAGCACTTAAGGCTGTGGATGTAAGCACTCTCTCTAAACCCCTCTTCCCTCCATGTGAGCCTGACGGACCAGAGAGGTGCCCATATGGTATAAAGAAGGGCGCTGGTGAAAGCTGTAAGCCCAAAACCCAAAAGCCACCCTCTTTCTGAGGAGGAGTTTGATGAGCTGGGGAGGAGACAGGGGAGAAGTGAGTTCACTGAGAGTTATCCTCTTGCAGACTTCTCCCTTAGTAGCTCCCGGAGTGTTTCCCAGGGGATGCTGTTATTGTTACCCTGCCTTTACTAATGGGGAAACTGAGGCACGTGGTGGTAAGGTGACTGATCCACAGTCAGTGCAAAGCCCAAAGAAGGACCTTCCTCTCTTGGGTTCCAGCCAGGTGCTCACTACAAGATAAGTTGTATGTGGTATAAAAATAGCTATTCTGCTCTCTTTATTTAGAAATTCCCACTTCCAGCAGGAAGCAGGTAGAGGAGGAATTGGTAAGCCCTGCTGTCGATGCTGCTTTTCCTCACCCGCCTGCCTGTCAGTTCCCTTTTTCCATTTTACATATGGTCACTTGATACCAGCAGCTGCTTTGGGATATCTCTAACTGTCACATCCTTCTTTTTACTTCAGTGTCCAAAAGCTTCAGTACTCCACACACATCCAAAAAAAAAAAAAAAAAANAAAAAAAAAAAAAAAAAAAAAAAAAAGCCATTCTAAACATGTCACTTTAATGATGTCTAAACTACACAGCACTTGATGAGCAAAACACTGCTATCTTCTAGCCACATTTGTTTTCCCTGTCTCCCAGAGCATTATAGTCACCCAGGGAGAACTGTGTGTTCTACTTTGCTGCTGTAAAGCTATTATGGGTATGAAAAGTTCCCATTAATCTGCTCCACACATGGATGTTTCTGGATAAAGTTCAGTAGCCAGATCCCTCTTTCTTTGTGTGCATCAAACGAAGCAGAAAAACGCCTCCAATTTAAAGACACCAAATGAATAACCAAATAGATGAGATTAATTTTTGTTTAATCCACGTGGGCAGAGAAGCCAATGGCCAGTGTTTGTGTGTGGACTTCTCCCGGGAGTTCATTACCAGCCGAGTCTGTAATAAGTTAATGCAGAGATTCCATGGAAATAGGGGGTTAATTATATGCAGAGGATGTTGGCCAATGTACAGCTTTGAACAACAAAAATAGCCCAAAGTCTTGTGTTTTGGATGTGGAATCAATTAACGAGGTCCACGACATGTACCAGAATTTGTTAAGATAGTTGTTGTACTATAAGGATGCTTTATTATTTCTTTTTGTTTTCTAAAAAGCTAAGAAAATAAGTGGATAATGGAAGGCGAGGAACAGAAAGACATGAGACTGGCAATGAAACACTGGACTTTGGCCTGGGGCCAACGCAAGCTTTTCAATGGGTCTGAAGTTTGGATGACAGCAGAGTTTGAACCAAACCTTGTCCAAAAGGTTATGCCATAATAGATGGAGAGAAGATGTTGCTTTTATTCTAGCAACTCCCTCCTCTGTGTTGGCAGGAGCGTTGTGCTGCCAATACACCGTAGTCGTTAGACTGACGGATATCAGCATGTGGCGTGGTGTGCTGCAGATCCAACTCTAAAGCTGAAACATAAAAAATTCTTCTCGATGCTGGTTGGCACAAACCTAATTTTTTCCCCCTTTCCACATCTGGTCCTAATATAAAATGTGTCTTTCTGCCTTTTCTTTTTTTTTTTTTCCCCTTGCCACATCTTTAGAAATGGCTTTTTAAAAAAAATTAAGAGTGCCCCCCCCCCTTCCCCTATATTTCTAACTTTTAGAATTAATTGCATGTATGTGTGGTAGCTTGGGTACTGAAGAGAGCACAGCACTGTGCTTTTGCAAAGGGATGTTCTTTCACAAAAAAAGCAGAGAAAGACAAGATTACTTTTAATTCCCTTCAGTGTTCAGAGCTGTGGAATGCACTTTTAACTGTTACAAATTTTCAGGAAGCCCCTTAAACAGGTAGAATACAAATATAAAATAAAAAGATCTGACCCAAATTTTCACCCCCTTTAATTTTAGCACAAGATCCAGGCATGCTCCAGTGATTTCTTAAGTCCCTCCGCACTCACTGTTTTTTTCTCACTCCCTTCCCCCACCTTTATCCCTAAAGCCCTTCGTTTGTTCCTAGAAATTATCTACTTGTTTGTTGTGTTGTGTTGTGTTTTGTTTTGGTTTTTGGTTGTTGTTGTTACTGTTTTGCATGCAGAAATCCCCAGGCCAAAGCAAACAGCAGTTCAGAAAACTGTTGCAAGACAACCTCATTTTGAGCCAAGTGCCCCTGATAACTTCTCAGCAACTTTGCTAAGGTGGTTGGACAACGTCACCCAACGTCATCAATCTATGACGGTTCCATAGACATCACAGCGGGTAAGATTTGTTTAACTAATTAATGCTGAGCAACCCTATGAGCTGTAATTTATGGGGTTTCCACCAGGGTCTGTGTTCAGCTCCCTGCAGAGAGGGTGAGCACATTTAACATGTGGACTCCTGGAGACTGTCTGGCAAGGTCTGGAGATCTCAGAGGAGCCCACGGGGGGCACAGGGACATGGCTTGAGGCTGAGTGCCCCTGAAGTCCCCCTGCCCCTCCTGGCAGGCCAACCCTGTTGCTGGCTGTTGTCCCCAAAGTCCCCGGGAGGGAACCAGGTTGCAGGCAAGGAGAAGGGCAGGATGGACACCAGTGGGGTTAGTGCTGCTTTGCAACAGTGTGAGGAGGCTGACCTTGGTGGGCTAAGCTGGAGAAATGGATGCAGGGACCGCCCTGACCTCCTGCCTGCCTGCCGGGCTGCTCGGAGTTGAAGGGTTACCAGCAAAGGTGGCTGCAGCCTTTGCACAGCGGATCTGGCTGCACCTCCCGGGACACCCAGGGACAAAGTCAGAGCAGCAGGAGGGGAAGGTTATTTTTGTGGCAGCTCTTCAGATAGACTGGAAAGAGGAGGCGGGGAGGTCAAGGCAGGAGGAGGATGCAATAGTAGAGCTGAGGTGACCAGCCTCCGGACATCAGGTCACTGAGGAGACAAAGAAGCTGTGGGACCTGTTAGTCAGGGTTTCAGCCTTCCAAAAGAGCCGACAGTAATGAGTGTGTTTTCGCACGGGAATGGGCAAAGCCTTTGTTTTGCCTGTAGTACCAGGGATAGCTTCAGGCACTGCGTTACAGGTGCACTAACAATGAACGCTGGCATGCAGCTCCCCCATGCCCCCAGTACCCACCAGGTGTTAGAGCAGGAGCAGGCTACGGCTGCTCTCTGGCTTGCCAAAATTTGGAATGGAAAAGCTGTATCCCAAGTACCAGAGCACCACTCAACTCCCTCATTTATATCCTGTAACTGGTTTAATTAAGGTCATAACCAAGTGAAATGTGAATGTCCAGCCTCATTTATGCCTTAAGTATAAGACAACAGTTTTTTTGGGTTTTTTTGTTGTTGGTTTGTTTTTTGTTTTCATTTTCTGAATGATTTGGGGAGTGTAAAAGAGGTGGAGTCTTTACTGTGTCTGAATCTGTTGGTTTTAGTTCTTCCTTGTTCGGTGACCTGCTGCTGACACAGCTGAGCAGTGCCATGCCCTGTGCCTTCAGCTCAGCTGAAACTCTTCACAGAGCAAGAATGGGCAATGGCAGTGTAATTCCCCTGTAACCAATCTAAGCAAGGAAGTATAATTATGATAGTTATCACTGGGGGATGTTTCAAAGGGAATGCATGCTAGATACTCTAAGAACATGATTTTTTTTCCATCAAATTGCTTCCAGCCCAGCAGCTAGCTCTATGTACATAATAGCTCTGTTGGCTTCAGAGGTCCTCCAGCTAAGGTCAGCGAGTACCCGCCCCATAAGAACAAGTCACAAAACAGATGTGAGACACCACGGTGTCACCTCATCCATTCCTTTCCTCTTTCTGCAGGCTCCTGCCCCACAAGCTACTTTTCAGTGTTTTGTCTTGTATAGTTTTAAATGAATCAGGCTACATCTAATTTTACTCTTAAACCACTCGATCACTTCTCTTCTAAAATTCAGATTTTTGTTCACACTCAAATAAAAATACATATCAATATTTTATAATTTCTGCAGTGTATCCCCAGGCACAAATTATATTGTAATAATAAATTGGCTAGCTTGTTTTAATAGTTCCTGGCTTTTGGCTTTATGTAACACTGCAGGTGTGAATCTAGTAGCAATACCGTAGGTGTGAATTATTACGCTAGCATAATAGGCTGTACTTTATTGTGCTTTATTGCTTAATTGGCTTCTTCCATAAGGATTCTGCAGTTGTTACTGGGAAATAATGCCAAGCTTTTCCATGAAAAGCATGATACTCTCTGTTTTTTTTGTGTGTTTACTAGGGTCAGTCTGATTTCAGTGCACAACTGGGTGTGGGAAATGAAGGAAAGATGTCATTAAATGAATTAAGGAAGTGCTTACTAAGTCCTTCATAAAAAGCAGAGCAGGCTAAAAGATGCTCCTTGTTGTGCTTAGATACTTGTAGCCCCAAAGAGCCCTTTGGGAAAACAGCTGGCTGAGCTTTCTGGCAAAGTAATCGCTCTCCCATATTCAGGAGATTCCCAGGTAGTGGATGATACCTCTGGGTGCATACATAGTCTGTGATCTTCTCTTCTCTGTCCTTCCCACCACCTCACTTCTGCCAGAAGGTGGAAGAAGATCAAAGTCATCTTCACAGCAACACACAGGCCCTGATCCCCTTGCCATGGGAGTGCACCCCTGAGCCACCCCGTGCGGGGGCATCTGCCTCTCCTGGCAATGCTGACCAGCCCCAAGCAGCAGGGATGCAGGCAGCCCTTCGGAGCAGTGCCTGGGTCCTGCTGCTGTGCTTGGAAATCAAAGAGACAGGAAGAAGTCCTGGGGGTGCCCAGGTGCCCCACAGTTGCCTCTGCTTCTTGGAACCACACCATGGTGTCAGGACCAAGGGTGTTTCTCGATAGCTGAAAATAGGAAAGGCTACTTCTGCGAGTCACTCAAATTCCCACCATGTATTCCTGCTAAATGATTTCCACCTGTGCTGCCCTCTTCTCAACAGTGTGCCTGCTTATGCTGCTGAAGTTCACAGCTGGTCTCTCTACTGCATTTAAGCCTTTTTTATGTTTGTCTGGAACTGCAGTTTTAGCAGCAGGATCTGTATTTGATTTCAGCTGGGTGAAACGTTTGTTCCTGGCATCTTGTTTGCGGGGACAGTGGGGTAGGTGATTTCCTAAGTGGGAACTTCATCATGCAGAATAGGAAACTTTTGATCTGCCCTTCTTCTTGTAATAGGATTTTCCGAAACTATTAATGGAAAGCAGGGCATATGGATGCAGATCTGTATTTTGAAGGTGCAGGGTTTTGCTTGGTTGCCCCAGAAGGGTGAGGCTGTAAGTGTGCTGAATGCTACCTTGCCTTGCCAGGGATCGAACTGAAAATCTGCAGAGCTGAAAGACCCAGGCACGTGCCATTAACAGTTGGGTTAGTAGGAGTTAGCGATGCAATAGGTTGTCCTTTTCTATGGCTGAGGCACAAAAAGTGTAGTACTCATGTCTTCCTTTTTCCAGGTCTCACTGGGTCAGACTCACGGAGGATGAACATGTTTGAGCTGTGTTTGTGCTGTCTGCCCACAAAGACAGGACTTGTCTCAGCCACAGAGGTGTCAGGGATTTGTGCTGAAGTGGGTTCACATTTCTGGGATCTAACCAAGAGCGACATCATACTCTCTTAGAGGCAGGAAAACTTCATAAAGAGTAGACTTTGAATTAGGAGCCTGCTGTGCATTGCAACATTTGTCATCATGATTCATATACCTCTAGTGTTACTGCAAATCTGGGCAGAGGGTGAAATGATTCTCTCTCTTATCTTTGAGGAAGTGCAAAGTGCTCCAACCCTGCTGACTCTGAAAGCCAGGTCTGCCCTGTTTTGGTCCATGTAAATTGTCAGGATTATTGGAAAAGCTTGACAAGCCTCAACAGCATAATCTACCCAATTAATTTTGAAGTACTTCAGGAAGCATTCAGCTTCTTTTCTTTTCTTTTCTTTTCTTTTCTTTTCTTTTCTTTTCTTTTCTTTTCTTTTCTTTTCTTTTCTTTTCTTTTCTTTTCTTTTCTTTTCTTTCTCCCTATGCAGCCCCATAGAAACTCTTCGAGTTTTGCAGGTATGTTCCAAGTTATGAAGGAGCTGGAGGCACTTAAAGAGCTGGAACATGATTAATAACTGTCAAATTACAGGGAACACTTTAAAATCCCTTAAATCCCTTAAATCTCTCCCCTCCCCTACTTTGCCCTAGGAACTAGGACATGAGCCTTTTAGCTAAGTTGTCTTTCCCTGATGCGGTCCCTTTATTTGTGATGGGAGAGGACCTGAACCCACGGGGAAGGTGTTCAGAAACTTTAGGCCAAAGTCCTGACATGGAAAAAAGCGAGAATGGATGAGCTGCAGCACAGAGGATCACAGGAGGGAGTAGCTGGTATGTGCATGCCAGCACCAGAGTCCTCAGACTCTTTCATCATGGGAACCACAGCTTGACTGCCAGATAAACCACCTCCTTTTATACTCACAATTGCAAAATATCTCTGCAGCAGCTCTACAATTGTTCAGAAAGAAAAGAAATTAAAAACTTATTGCATTCTTAACCTAACAGGTGTTTGGTTTTTTTTTAATAAATTAATTTTGCATTTTTGTTTGGCCCTTTGCTGTATCTCTGCTCTGTGTCTGAAGTGTTTTCTTTCCCAAGGAGATAAGAAGAGGCAGTCACCTCTTTGCAGACCCCTGACAGTGTTTTTAGGTTTATTAATTTGAAGGTTGTTTTCTTGTATACTTTTCAGTGTTTTTTGTTTGTTTTAGACTGCAGGGAGTAACTGTATGTATTTTCCTGCCATGCTATCTTTTGCATAAAAATTTAAGAAGTTTATTTCTCATTGCTGTTTGCCTCCATCTCAGATAAATTATAGGAGAAACACAGAAACAGTTAATCAAACACCAAGGAAAGTGAATGAGGCTTGTACGGTGCCCTGAAGGTCATCAGACTCAAGGTCTGAGAGGCTGCCAAGAGGAATGGAGAAAGCTCCAGGGCGGGAGCATTCATCTGAGAAGTCCCGGATGCTGAACGTGGAGGGGTCAAACCTGGGAGCTGGCTGCAGGTGCCTCCCAGCTGAGCTCAGCTGCCGTGGCTGGATGTGGGGTAGGACCTTGTCCCTTCTTATGCTCCTGGTCCAAGGGGATGGGAGGGCAAGTCCCACCCCATGGGAGGGCAATAAGGACTTGCCTATTGCTCCAGCTGGCTGGCTGCCTCCTTTACTAGCTGTGGAGGGAGTAGGTAGTTCTAAAATTGTAAAGGCAGTTGCTGGGAGTTAGGGCTGATGGAAAGACCCATGGACCGCTGCTAAAGTGGAAATCTGGAAGTGGCACGGAGTCAAGGGGTGCAGCAGGCAGCACAGAATGAGCAGTGGTCAGCTATCCATCCTCTGAGCTGCTCTTCATCCCACCCACATCTTTCTCTCCCCATCAGAGTGACTCTGCGGAGGGGCTGCTGGTTTATCTTCCACTTCAGTCCTGTTTCTTTCCAACTTGGAAGTGGAAGTGAAACCACAGGATATGGATACAAGACGGAGACACAGAAGCAGAGTGTTGTGATGTCTGTTCAACTTCAGCATGTCTTCCAGTGTCTCTTTCTCTGTTATAGAAGAATTTTGACTAAAGACATTAGGTGAAAACTACTATGAGCAAGGATGAAGATGTATCCAGTTACCTGGGTAGTGCTATTCATGAATGTTAAGCAGCACATTAAGCCTTCCTATAGATCAGTTTGTGTATCTCTGGGGCAGTCTTGCTATTTTATTCCTCATTTGTGCCGCAATTGCAGGAATCCTTCATGCCAGTGTAAACACTGATCTCACTGCATGTTGGAATTACAAAGTATATAAGATGAAGAGGACTGGAATAACAAGAATGTGCATTTTCTGAAAAAGTAGAAGGTTTCTGGAGGAGCAGTTTTCCCAAAGGAAGCTAACTTTACAGATCTAACTCATTCAGGCCTTTTTGGTTCTGAAGCTGACACACACATGCACAAACACACATGGTCCAGTATCTATTTCGTGGACGCATTCTTCCCATCTCAGCGTGTAAAGGTCTTGAAAGCAATAGCTACTGGCAGTACCCCAGTTCAACATACCTAATAGGTCCTTTCCAGTTACAAAATCGTTAAGGACACATGCCCAAATGAAAGTGGGGCTTAAACTAACTTGCTGTCAGAAGCAATGAAATGAGCTGTGTGTCCTCATGGGCTTGATTTGTGGGTTCTTTATTTTTTCAGTCTTGGTTTGCGGACTGCATCTCAAGAATTGTGTTGCCAGAGCGACTTTGTATCTCCTGCAAGGAACTCCAATGGTCTGCAGGACTTAAAAAAATCTAATAATAAACTGCAATGGGTTTTCATGTTTTCCAAGATTTATGAATTAGTAGGCTGCAGGTGGAAGTAAAAAAAAAAGGGTAGATTTGATTCTCTTTAAACTCTCTCTGACTCAGTGGATCTGCTCAGATTTAAGAGAGCATGCCCTGCCTACATACGTAAAGCAGTTATTTTGGATCAGCATCAAATGGCCTAACTCTACTGACTTAAACACAGCATTTCCAATTTCCATCATCTCAGCATTTGAGCCTAATGTTACGTGTGTAGGCATGTAATCAGATGAGTGACACTACCTCCCTTCAGCTCAGCATTTCGCCTTCTCTGTATTTGTGTGTGTATACTTTTGTGAGTCTAGAAATATGGATGTACATCTATGAACACAAAATATCTGTGTTTTACCATGTTTTTCTGTGTGTTTAGGTGGGAAATCTCAGCTACACTAACTATCGGACAAAACTTTCTGATGCAAACAACCATCAGAGGAAACAAATGCCTTGAGAGTGATCCTTGTGCTTTGCACCAGGTAAGGACATTCTGCATCTTCAGGCTAACACGAACAGAGTTCCTTACAGGCTCACGTGCATTTTCCAGACCTAAGTTTCTGTTAGCAGTTTGTTTTTCACACTGGCATCCCTCCTAGCAATTGTCGTGCTGCCTATTCATGCTTCTCAGCCTAGAGGAACCCTGGCCATGTTTATCTTTGTGGTCTGTATTCCTATGGTCACCAAAACAGTTCAGGCTTATTCTTCTGAACAAAATTAATTGTCATTAGGTTATCTAGGAGCTTGACTCAGAGGCTGTATTTCACTAATAAGCATCATATTGAAGAGTTTGTGTTTAAAAAGAATTCTTATCTAACGCTTGCTGGCAGGTTTTGAATCTTACATCCCTGTTGAGATTGATTTCCTGTACATGCCTAATTACTGATGACACAATAAGATATAAGCTGATGAGCTATCTTGCAAACGCAAAAAGAAAAAAAAAAAAGCTTTAAGCCAAGTTCCCTTTGGCTTATACAGGAGGAGGCTTAATTTTATTTCATTTAGTAAAGTCACCATGGAAGGATCCTCCTCCAAGAACTTGCAGCAATATAAGGAGTGTGTACAAAACAAGTCCAGACATCAAACAGGGCAACTCCCAAAATGTCTCTGTATTTGTAAACATGCTTCACATCTGCTTCGCTTTGCAGTAAGCATGAAACATAAAACTTGGGATGTCTGTCTTATTAATTTGAATGGATGCTAATTCGGGCTGCGGCTTGATCAGATGGAGACTGCAGCTGCAGCTGGCTTGAGAAAGTGTTTTAAGGAAAAAAAAACCCTAAAAAAATAAAGATATTTTTATTAAAAAAAAAATAAGGCTCATTTGCCTGATCTGATTTACAGTGCAGCCCTGTGAATAGTTGTTGGAGCAACTGCCCAAGCACTGCAGTCACTGTCAGCCTTTCCCTGGGATCAAACAACACCTTTGATCCAAGGGATGTTCACTGATGATGAGAACATGGAGGGAGGGAGAAAAGCTTCTGTTTCGTTGAGATATGTGTCCTTTATTCCAGAAGATGTGTGAAAATGGCTGGGGAGGCCTTTCTTAGGGTGTATGTTGAAGTTTTGTGTAACCACCACAACTGCAGACTGGCCTGCTTCAGCAGGTGTAATTTTCCAAATATCTAGTACAAAACTGTGCAGTGAGAATGTGAGTGCAGTAGTTTATATGGAAGTAGAGTGGCACGGCTTATCCCCAAGTTAGAAAGGTACTATACATTGTCAGTGAAGAGGAGTTTTATGCCAGCCTAAGTACCTGCAGAGCAGGGATAGTACTCTTAGAGACCGCATCAATTAAAAAAACCCAAACAAACCAAGAAATATATATATAGTGGCATCCAGCTATATTTGTTACATAATTATAATGTGTGGAGTGTGGATGCAGAGCAGGTCTGACATACGTGTGCTATAAGGTGTGTGGCATGAGATGACCTTCATTTGTGGCCAGGCACTAAATGAGCCGCTTTGTTTCAAATGTTAGTGAAATACTGTAGGCACTGCGCTACTAGTTAGTAAATCTTCTGGACCCAGCTGCTGGAAGAAGTTTTTGCCCACACTTACTTATCACTATCCCTTCTCTGTGAGTTACATCTCTAAGATTTGCTGGCAGAGCTGCTGATCTGATTTGCCTCGTGCATGTCAGTCAAAATATCTACCTTTACATCTGACTATGAGGACGGGTGTCTGTCATAGCCTGAGGTTTTGGCTTGAGGCAAACCATATCACGTACAAGAGGAAAGAGCTGGCCAAGACTGCTCTGGACTTTCAAGAGTTTGGGGATCTGAAATTAAAAGAACAGGGTCTAACAGTTTTACAAGCTTCTATTCTATTTCAATCCATAAATACAAGGACCGCTAACCATGCCATCGTTGGACTACTTTCACACACTGGTTAGTACAACTGTATTCTCTCTCCCCTCATGCCAATTTCAAGTGAGATGTGCCAGCCGGATACAGTTGTTTCCATGGGAAATGCTCTTCTTTGTGTAAAGAATTTAGACAATTTTTGAAGTAGAGACAGTAAATCTGACACTAGTTAAACATGTAAAGCACAGTTTCAGGAATGCTGCAACCTCCTGGAAAACCTTGTGCTTCACAATGTAGATATTAAACACCGTGTAGTGAGAACTCTGGGTGAGTTGGTGGGGGAAAATGGGGAAAGTAAGGCACATCTTAACAGGTAAGGTGATGTCTGCTGCTTAAGGACTTAGAAATGGCTTGACCTTCTGGCTTTGGCAAAACTTCCCTTTATACGTGCTCTGTGGCTTGTGTCACTTGGCGACATCCCAACCTTAACTCTAGCATGGCTGCATTTCAGCAATGTGGTGTGTCTAAGTGTCGTGAATTATTTCTTGTATGACAGCAGTACCTAGAGGCTTAAGTGAGGGCTGTAACCCGTTGCATTAGGCACAGAGCAACTGAGCAATACCACTGCACTGTGACAGGCAATCTCACCCTCAAGATCTCATGGTCTAAAGACTGAAAAAATGAGCTGGAAGGGAAAGAGAAACAGAGAGCTGGAAAAGTTCATCCAACACAAGTTGCCCAGCGTGGAAACAAGGTGGCAGAGGTTCCTGCTAATGGGTCGTGGCTGTTTTCCTGCCTTCCCAGCACCGAGTGTTGTGTCACTTAATGCTGCAGAAGGTAACTTTTGGGTCAGATCTACGTGCAGGGCTTTTGCAGGGCATCTCTGGTGGCTTCTCCCTCTGTGCCGATGTCCTGTATGACTGCTGTGTCCTTTTGGCAGAGTGACTGTTCTCATGCCCTAGTGAAAAAAGGTATGCGTGCCTACGTCGTGGTCTTCCTAGGGTAAAGTCCAGCCTTCGAGTTTCGAGCTGCTTGTATACAGCAGGTCGTTGATATTGCCTTAAGTGCCCGGACCCCTAATGCCCACAAGCTCCCACTGTATGCTTCAGGCTAAAAGGTGCTGTGCAAAGGATGTGTCATGTTGTTAATACAGTCACTTTTCCTAGGGAGGTGTGTGTGAGAGGTTATTTTTGTTCCTTTTTGTTTTCCTAACTCGTAAAAATGTCTGATGTTCTCCAGAGTACAATAGACTTCACCCACGCTTCTAATTCTTATTTCTATTCATCTCCTTAATAGGAGTGAGGGAGCAGTGACTGGTCACCCCCCTGCAATATCACGATCCTTCCTGAACCCTTTGAGTGACTAGGCTGGTAGGAAATGATGGCAGAGTGCTGACAAGATTAGCACTTCTTGATCTTCGTAGTGTAAAAATCCCCGGGACTAACTCATTCTTCAAACTCCTCAGTGACTAATGGGTGTTTTATCATCCTTTCAATTAGAAAAGCATTTATCAGCAATCTTTGCTAGCTCACTGCATGAATTGACCTGTCATTCACAGCCTCAGCCCTTGGAACTGGTAATTATGTTTAGCAATCTGCCTCAGCAGCTCTGACTGAGATACATGGTATGTTTCCACGTGAGTAGGCAGATACTTTGGGTTTTCCTTCCCAAAAGGACAGAAAAGTGAACGAAGAGTCCCAGCAGATGCCTGCTTATGTCAGGCACCTGCAAGCATCAAGGCCTTGCAAGCAGAGCGCAGTGAGTGGCACGGAGCAGCTCCACCACGGTGGGACTCTTCTGTGGTGGCACAGCACTGGGACCGACCTGGCGACCTGTGGCCCTGGGGCTGGAACACCTTTATTTTGAGTTGGTCGACATAAGCCAGGACCAATGAACAGTGCTCTCTAGCAAAGTACCTGCTTCATCCCCGAACTTTCCAATTGCATGCTTTTGGGGCTGTAAAGGAGATCCATTCTTCATTCTTAACATTTAGGTATGTCAGCCTTGAAGTTTAGGCATGGATATGAAAGTCTGAAGTCTGCATACCTCTTTGTGTTGAGCAAGGGGTGAAGCAAAGCAATTGCAGTGAAGCATATTACGTGTGATGAAATCTGCAGGTCAAGTACGTTGACACAGGTCCCATGTCTCCCCTGATACACTTCTCCTCAATGCCAGCAGAGGTATTGTTGTTTTATTGACAAGTAAACAACAACAAAACCAGTAAGCTGGTCTCCTGCTGAAGGAAGTTACTTAAGGAGTTAGACCCTACAGAAGAATGACTGAACTGCAGTGTTACCCCAGGATTTGCTGTGTTACCTTGAGGGTAATGCTAGCAAGGTCACAGGTATTGCCGGCATTGTGGCTGCATGTGTGTTCTTATTTCTGGGGCTGTCCAGCTATCAGCTTCCTTTTAAGATGAGAGGAAATCTGTGAATCACTTATACCGAGACCGTGCTTCTAGTAAAGGAGTTTTTCCTCCACCTTGTCTAAATCTTTGGTTAACACTAGTTGATATAGGCTGATTTTCAGTAGCTACCCCACTGCTTTTTGAAGCCAATTTTGCTCTGAAAAACCAGGCATCTTAAAAAAAAACAACCACCAACCTTCCTCACAACTCCCAAGGGGTACAGAAATGCCAGCGTCCCCAGTACTCACTCTAAAATCAGGTTCAAGTTGCCAGGTTTGGGGTTTTGGAGGAAATGCACAATTTGCAGAATTCACTGAATCTCACCAAGACTTGTATTTGAATTTATTGGGAGCTGCCCTGAAATATTCCTTACTGTTCCCGAAATATTCCCTACCCTGTTTTACCACAGCAAACATCCTGAGGGGATTTTTCTGCTGCTTCTTTTCTCTCCCCTTTCCCTACAACAGGCTTGTCTTCATGCTGTTTTAAGGAGACCACCTACAATTTAAAGAAATAAAGACCTCCGTGAAAAAGTACAGGCAAACCTGGTATTTAAGGGTCAGTTCCCCACAATATTTATCTAGTGGTCTGAGCTGGTCTAACCACAGATTGAGGGGAAAAAAAAAAAAAGCATTATCATGTGATGGCTGGGAGGGTAACCCCTGTTAAAAAGCAACAACAAAAACCAAACACATCAACCTAAAAGTGATGGGAAAAGTGCCAAGGAGAGGAAAGGAAAAGACTCTGATGTTTATGAGGTACAGCAAATAATAACGCTGGGAGGTAGCACTGCTTACAAAGTATGCGCTTGGTGTGGATAAAGCAGCAGACATATTTCTTTAATTTTGGAGCAGAGAGAAAGGGCCCTGGTTAATATAATTTATTTAAGAGGTTTCTCTGTGTTTCTAAGGGGGAAAAGTGGTCCTGGACATGGAGGGGAAAAAAAAAAAAAGGATGGAGCTTGGGAAAAAAATATGCTTTCTTCTCTGAAACCACCCAGAGGTTCCTTACAGCCTCCTGCTCCCTGAAGATCATGTGTGTTAACTTCAGACTGAAAAAAAAAGAGAAGGAAAGAAACCCTTACAATTTGGAGCAAAGGCTGCCTTTCCTCACCAAGGCACTAAGTAGGGACATAAATTACAGGGTATCTGTTTCGAGCCCCTTTCAATATGCAGCTCCTATAAGAGCTCCAGAGTAAGATAATCCTCTGGAGATCAGAGGCAGCATGTTATTAGCAGAAGCTCGTAGGTTACATTTACTGGTGTCTGGGGTACCTTTATGCTGAAGTGTTAGTATCAGCTAGAGAGCACATAATCTTCCTCCTGAGTCTAATTATATATTCAATATGCAGGCAGCAGAATATTCATATGCATTTAATTAGTAAAAAGATTCTGCTTTAAACACACAAAAGTAAGGCAGTAAGACGTACGGATGAAAAGTCAAATAGCCCTTAAATTGGTTTTTTAAATCTGATTGCATCACTAACTGCCTGGGAGCCCCCAAGCCCCAGTGTGAAAGGAATTGTAAAAACATTAAAATATAAAGCCATAGTTGAGTAAGCTACAGCCAGAGTGAAAACCTAGGTCTCTGGTACACTTAATGACCAGTT
The DNA here is from genome assembly GCA_013400615.1 of Syrrhaptes paradoxus. Taxonomy (NCBI): domain Eukaryota; kingdom Metazoa; phylum Chordata; class Aves; order Pterocliformes; family Pteroclidae; genus Syrrhaptes; species Syrrhaptes paradoxus. Next base: position 195,475 of record VZTO01006371.1, read on the forward strand.
GAATCCTTCCTCATTTACACATGTTCATATGGAAATGGCAGTGTGTATGGTTCGTGGCTGCTCAGCCCCTCAGCTGGATAATGGGTCACTTCTGTGGTGTGCGCAAAATGCCTTCTGCCGTTTGTAAAAGCAGTTCGTTATCACTTTGGAAATTTCTCATTTCTATTATGCCATTACAGAAGAGTTATAGCAAAGTTCATGCCAGTGTCTTTTGAGGAAGAGCTTGGGCTGGTATTTTCTATTTTTTTTTTCTGGGGGTGCAATGACCAGGCTGTGGAAAAGGTGTTTGGAAGGCTGGAGCCATTGTGGCACAGCTGACAGCTGGCCTCTCCCTACCTGGAGCTGGTGGGATATTGAGGAGGAAGGAGTGAGACTGCAGTTGTAATTGCAAGCACCATCCTAAATTTGATTAAGCGCCACCCTAAATTTGATCAAATTCCTCTCTAAATTTGATCAAATTGATGTTTTCTCATCTTAAAACAACATCTGCTTGCTACTGTTTATATTCCGTGACAACCCTTGCACATTCAGGCATGTCCATTCTACTGGGCCACCCGTGGTCACCTCCAGAGAGTGGTCAGTCTCGGGAACCATGTGTGCCCAAAGCGACTCCCAGGCACTCATAAACCAATGTAGACAGAGGTGGGGAAACACTGTGTTTTCAGTGCCCTGCCTGTTTCAGGCATGCTCCTGGAGATGTTGCACCAAGTTACCTTGGGGTGCTTTAAATTTTAGTGGGTGGTGTGGGATGCCTTCTGCATCACGCTGAAGTTCAACTGATGCATCTTTCTCATCAAGATAACAAAGTGTTCTCTTGATAAGAAAATAAAAAATAACATTTTATGATAAAACAAAAAAATGAAAGCCTGTGAGCTGGGAGGACAGTGTTACAAGCAAAGTGTGACCTTGCAGCTTCCCGTCATGCTCTTTCACTTCACTTTTCCCACTGGTCACGAGAGCTGGAGCAGAGGGCAGCTGCCGACTCTCCGCGTTTCCCTTGCAGGGCTGGTGCCGTGCATCCCGCTGTGGAGGAGCCATCCCTGGCCTGACTTTTGCTCCCCGCCAGGCACCTGTGAGTGCTGGTGGGACCCTGGGCAGTGGACCAGCCATGGATGGGCTCACAAACTGCTAGCGGACAGCAGCATGAGCAGCGATGCTGCCGGTCCTCTGCAGCCTGACGTGAGCCTCCCCAAGGCAGCCCTTCATCCCTTGGTGGGAGCATGAGGAGGAGGAGGTGTAAATCACAGCTGGGTTTCCACACGGTAACCTGCAGGCCTTTACCTCTGCACAACGTTTCACAACCCACACGGTGGGCTGAAAGATGGCTTTTGTGCTCGTACTTGTTTCCCCACCCAGGCTGGCTCGGTCCTTCATGAAAGGCAGTGGGCAGCAGATTTCTTGGGTAACCCCTGCTTGGTGATACAAAATGAGAGACAAAATGAATTGGAAAAGGTGGGCTGTTGGGTTTTGCCTTGCTCATTCTTAAGGACTGTGTGCAGGTGTGAAGCACTAAAGGTGAAAATCCCAGCTAATTCCATTGACTTCAGCTTTCTTTGCCTGAATTTTTTATTTCCACCGTTACTGGATAGGTTCAGCCTGTGGACACCCATATCCCACTGCTCTTTCGCAGCATGCTTCCCGGAGGTTTTGTCGGGGTGAGGATGAGGCCTTCCTATGGAAACCAGGTGTGGCTCAGCCCACGGGACTCGTTACCACCTCTGGCATCGTTAGTGTATCCAGGGATGAGCGAGGAGGCTCTTGCAGAAGGAGCGCTCACGGCATGCAACTGCAAAAATCCCAAAGCAAAACAGCAGAAAGCTGCCTGGATACATGTGGAAAGCCCTTGGAAATAAACACCCCACGGGGGCACAGCCAGCCTTTTCGAAACCAGTTTTAAGCAATTGGCGACTGATTCCTCCTCCACACGGGCTGAGCCAAGGTCAGGGCTGGCGTCCCCTGTGAGGTATGCGGGGGGCATGGTGGGTCCCTCTCCCACCTGGGAGCCCCCCGGGGCTGTCATGGGGAGGTGTGATGTGGGGATGTGATGTGGTACCAGCAGCCAGTTGTGCAGGAGGCCAAAAGCCTCCCTTCCCAGAGGCTGGAGCAAAGTTGAGGGCATTGAGCAAGACGGTGGGGCTGAGCCCCGTGTCCTCCGCCAATGGCCGGGGAGGGCGAGGGCACGGCGGGGTTGTGCGAAACCTTGTCCTGTGTGCATCTGCCTCGCAATGCTGTTAAAGTGCTACCATGTTTTATGATGGGAGCGAAACAGAGTAGTGGCTCCTGGCTCCTTGTAACTTGTGTAAATTCCAGATGTGACAATCCTTTTACTGGCAAACGGAGCTGTTTATCCCCACACTCTCCCCACGATGAATTAGCTCCTGCTAGGAAGAGCTTGCTGAAAATGTGCCTGCCTTGCTACTACTAAACAGCTGCATTAATTGTCCCTCTGCCCCTTCCCGGAGCTGCACATAAAAAAGAAGTTCAATCCAAATTCCTGGGCAAACCATGCAGGGCCCTGGAGAGCACTTCCCACCCCCCCTTCAGGAACTGAACATCATTCCTAAAGGATAATGCAGGATTAGGGCAAGGGGAAAATGAGTGGCTTAACAGATCCAAGCCGCACCGAGGCTCAGCAAAATGTGTCCTTCTTCCCACCTCTGGCCCTCTCTCTTTTTTTTTTTTTTTTTTTAAATAAAATTTTTCTTTTATTGCAAGGGGAAGGAGGAACGAGGGCCCCGGATTGTGAAATGGGCAGAAGAGGAACCCTGTTAGTTCCCAGCCCTGCCTGCCACCACATGGCACCGCACAGGGGAAACCCTTCCTGGCCCTTCCCCGCTCATCCTCCCCCTCCTCCTCCTCTCCCTGAACAAACAGGCGCCAGTTATTCAGGATTAGGTGGAACAGATGCATGTAAGATGCTTACGGCCTTTTCCAGACACGAGGCCACTTTCCAATCAGCTCAGAGGAAACAGTAATTAGATGGAGTCGTGGGCAGGGAGCAGGGGGTAATTAGCCTGTTACCCAACCAAGGACTGCAAACCCACCTCTTTCCTTCTTTCACCCCCTTCCCCTACTTTTTCCCCCCATTCCTCTAGCTTTTTTTTTTAATTTTTATTTTCCAAGAGGCAGCTGATGCTGGCTGGCTGCTGCCAAACAGGTCAGGCCTCTGCAGCTGCAGCTGCCCATGACACTCAAGCAGGATGAATCAGGTGTGTCCTTTGGAAAAGGCATCTTCTCTTGGATGTTGTGTCCCCCCCACCTTGAACGTGCTCAAGAGCTGCTGGCTGATGACAGTGGGTGGGACTGATGAATTTGGGTTAACTCTTCCCCCTCCCCCTCATAAACCAGCTTCACCTGCTGGTGAAGTCATTGTCCCTTAAGCTGATGATAGCAGCAAGAGGAGTCTCAGAGGAGGAGGAGTGCTGGGCTTTGAAGAGAAAGGTGATTTGGTTGTCATGTTCCTGCCTTTAAAAGCATGTAAGGCAGCTTTGGCTTGAGTGCCTGCAGGCAGAAATTCTGAATGGGGACAGGCTGGTCCCCGAAAAGCCTCGGCTGTTGGGGTTGCTGTGCATCATCCGCTGGAGTACAACTGCTGCAGGCTGGGGGATGCTGTTCCCAGGCTGGGTCATGCCTGATGGCTCTGTGATGGAACACGGCATTTTTCTTTCCCACTTTTTAAAAGTTACTTGGGTGTGGTTATACTTCAGTGAATGTTCCTCTTTGGAGAGATTTTGCTGGGTCAAGTTCTCCAAACATGGAAACCCATCCCATCACCACGATGCACGGGGCAGCTGTGACCAGGTCCTGGGGGTCAGGCCCTGGGGGCAGTGATGAAGAAGCTGGCTATTGCATTTATTACCATCTCCTCCCACAAGTGCCTGCCTAGCTCGTTTAGCTTCTGAGGCCTGTCTGTAGTGCTGTTTAATGGGAGAGCAATGCTCTTCTCTGAGATGGTTGGTTTTAAAACCATCAAGATCAACCCCACCCACCCTGGAGGCGTTCAAGGCCAGGCTGGATGAGGCTTTGGGCAACCTGGGCTAGTGGAGGGTGTCCCTGCCCATGGCAGGGGGGTTGGAACTAGGTGATCTCTAAGGTCCTTTCTAAAGCATTTTCCAAACCATCCTGTGATTCTAAGATGTCCCCAGGGCGTTTGAAAGGGGATGTGTTGTGCCATGAAAGGCAGTGTTCCCCATGGAAGGGTTTTTTACAAGTGACAGGTCAGTTGGGCAGTAAACGTGTGAAGGAGGATTGCCACCACGGCTGTAATCAAGTGGGGAGGAGCTGACCCCAGTTTTGAGGCAAAGAAACTGGCTGGTGTCTGAACTTCTCCAAAGGCCCTGCTCCATGCTGGTGGGACCCTTTTGCACGTCCTGTAGATAATTTTCTGAGACTGACATTAACCTCTTCTCATAAGCATACACAGGCACTGAGTGTTGAAATCCACTCAAGAGCTGGATGGAAAATTTCTGACAATGGTTTGCTGTCAGGAAATGCTGGTTCAGCAAGAGGAAAAGATGTTAACTTCAACAGTAAAAAAAAGGATCAGAAAGAAGCAGAAAAAAAAAATGATACCATTGAATATACTGTCCTAAGGGCTTTTTGAAGCAGTGGGTTTTATTTTCTAATGCTCTGTTTTTATTGTTCATTGGCATGTGGGATGGATGCAGACAGAACAGAGGCTGCAGCATCTTTTCCCCTGTGGTTTTGCTCAGTATGTGGCAGGTAATAGCTTCTGCACACCCAACACATCCTTCCTAGTGTATGCAATATCAGAGAAGTTAACGGTGCGGATGGAGGGAGAGGAACTCTCTCTGATATTCCCTCTTCCTTAAGGGAGAGCAAAATACTTCTGTGGAGTATGAAACTCCCCCAGACGCATGCTGGGGTCTGTCCTGGAGCCGGCTTATCTCCTTCCCTGACACCCTGCACTCCAACTCTATGGGTTAGCTGATGAGCTAGTAAAGCCATCAGCTCCTCCCGGGTCTCAGCATACTGCTTGTTTATGTACCTCCAGTAATTCTAAACCCAGCATCTTTCCTGAGCATCCAAGCCCTTGCAGGAGTACAAAAGTAAATACTCAGGATAGGAACAGGACAGGAGTGCCCTGGAAGAAGAACCCCATGTTGCATGGTATGTAAGTGTAGCACCAGTTCCTGCTCTGCATTTTTTTCTGTCTGACAAATACGTGACACTGAAAAGTCAACAGACAAAAGTATATCTGTTGAAGTCAAAACCTAAGCAAAACAGTAGTCTAGGGCAGTTCTGGAAACAGCCAACCAAAAAATTCCCCCAAAATACATGGCTTCACTATGCAGGGCAGTTGTTTGGGTCAGGACCAGGTCGATTAGAGTTAAAACCAGACCATAGTGCTATGTGCATTTTAACATACATTGCATAAAGAGATGATTACTGTGAGATGGTGATTAAAATGATGGACTACCCTAACCTATGTCCTGGTGTGGTGCCAGATACCAGAGCGCTAGTTTATGCACTTCCCCCTTCTCCCCATGCTGTTTCTGAAGCAGGACAGCGTTTAGATGGGGTTGCAGGGAAGCCTGGCAGCATGTGGGATGGGACTTCTCTCACCAACATCAGGCCACTGGTACCCTGAATTCTCCTCTGGGAAGAGGGATGGTCTGATGACAAGGGGCCTAGTGCTTCCCGTTCCCGCTAGTGAAGGGGGCCAGGCTTGCACTGGACTGCAGATGAATGCACCAGCCCAGATGCTCACATGTAGCCCCATGCTCGCTTGTTCCTAGGAAGGAACAAGAAAGCTGAGGTTTTCTTTGGTATTTCGCATTATGGTGAGGTTTCTGTCTCAGAAGCGATGCTTGTATTTTATTCTCCTTTTTCAGCGCTGTCCCCTAAGGTGGAGGATGCGGGAAGGGAGCATCATTTTTATGATAACAAGGAGATTGTGACTCCCCTTGGCTGGCATACAGGATGCTGTGACCAGCCTGCTGTGTTTTTTTGTCTTTCTCTGGGACCGCTGAAGTGAGTTACTGCCGTGCTAACGTGTGACAGATAACTGTGTGATGGACGTACTGGCAGAACCAACATGTTTTACAGAAGTTAATAAGAGTTTTGTAGCTGTTATTTATTATCAGAACAGGAACCGCCTACATGTGTCCCTATCTCCTATTGCAGTAGCAGGGCTTGGCTTGAAAACCTGCTCATCTGCTTTCCCCCCAGGTGCTCATTTTTTTTCCTTCTCTTCACAGTTTCTCCAGGCCATGCTGCCCATTTAGCACTTCCCTGAGCTATAGGGAGAGACTGAGCGTCTGGGAATGTGTGCACACCTCAGATGACCCGAAACAGCCTGCTCTTTTTTTTCCACCCTGTTACTGGATCACTCGGGTGCTTTTGCTTTGAATTTCCCTCTTTGTTACCTACCAGGGCATTTGCAGCTGGAAGCATGTCGGGACAGGGACAGCTTGACACAAGCACGGAGGAGTAGTCTGACCTGCTTACAGGCTCCATGCGCTGCTGCTCTAACAACAACGGTGATTTTTCATGCTCATTATTGGAAGAAGGAAATAACTAGTTGCAGTAAGCCACGTTTCAATCAGGAGCTGGATTTTGGGGGGTGTTTGCCTGTTTGCTTTCCTCTCCTAGTGACTTACTTTGCAGCCCTGAGCCTTTGTCAGCCCTACTGGGGTCTGGCATTTGTCAATCACTTGGAAGATGTGAGTGTAAGCGAGAGCTTTTCCCAGTTGCCAAACGTGCTCCATATTTAGGGAGGCTTTTGGTCCCAACCTCAGAGGAGCTGTTTGGTGTTCTCGCCGCTGGGCGATGCTCCTGCCAGCCTGGGGGTGAAAGAGGAGAGGCAGGGATGTCCAACTCTCTTGGATAGATAACACCTGGATTTCACCTTCAGCATGTGATGCAGCTGTTGTGCAGTTTGTGTGTACAAACGCCGCTGAAAACCAAAGGGGCATGGGAGAAGAGAAAGAAACACTTAATTTCTCCTCTCCCTTCCTCTGCCTGTTGTTGTCATGCTGCCGTTCTCCTCCTCCTGCCCCACTCCTCAGCTATTTGGCAGAGTTGCTGCCATTGCAGATGTACGTGACTAATCTGTTACTTGAGGAACGGGGAGGCAGATTCACAGGCACGAATGACCCAGGCTATCAGGAAGCTGATGGGATTCTCTTCTGGGAAAAGTTTGTTGGTGTGTTTTTTTTTTCAGAGGGCTGCTCCTCTTGTTAAATGATGGGAGAGACATCTGAGTGTTAGATGGGACGGATCCAGTCTCTGTTAAAGAGGTGGCCATCCTCTTCCCAGCCCGGGAGGCAGATGTGCTGCAGCAGGACGGAATGTCTCCCCCTTTCCCTCCCAGACATGTGGATGCCATTCCTTTGCGGTGGCATGGTGCCATTAGCCATGGCGTGCTCACTTGAGGAGGGAGTGCAGAGGCTCTGGAAAGGCTGGGTGTGAAATTAGGGCAGATCCTTACTCGTTCATCTCCCAACCAGCTCACGCAGAGGCCTGAGGTTCTGGGACCTGAATGCTCTGACCTGAATACAGCCAGGCGCCTGCGCTGCAAGCCTGGTCCTTGCCACCCTTTGCCTTGCTCTGTTTCAGCCGTGCATCCTTAAGTGATTCAGGGGCTTGGGGCCAAAGGGCTTTCTGCCTGGCGGAGCGGATCCCGAAGAGAAGGGGGTGATGTGCCAGGAGGTCTGGGAGGAGAATGTCATTTCATCACTGTTCTCCTGGGAGAGGTAGAGGGATCTAGGATGGGAACCATGGGGGTGGGGGGCAGGGGTTAATGAGGAGAAATGGGATAAATTAAAGCAGGGAAAATGTAGGCTAAGTGTTGGGGAAAAACATATGTTTTATAATAAATATTACATGTTTAAGTGCTTGCAAGCCAAGAATTATTTGCTCAAAAAAATAAAATAAGTAAATTCCAGAGAATGACTAAATTTATTGGACACAGTTCCTAACTAGGTACCTCGAAAATGTGTTGAATCAGGCTGTCAGTGTGAATTAGTAGCCCAGCTCTGGAAAATATACTCTAGGGAGCACCAGCTTTCCCAGTTTTCCACTGATCATAATGCCAAAGTGAAATCTCCTGAGGCGAAGCGCTTGCACATTAACTAACTTACAGTGCCATCTAGCCCCGTCTGAGACATAAGGCGTTTATGAGTGGCTGCTAATTTTGTTCCTGTAACCGGGAGGCTGAGTCACTTTAGTTTGAACCCACCTCTCAGGTCATGTGCTTGTGGATGTATCTTGGAGTACATCCGTACGTGCACTGGGATGTATTTTTAAAGACTTGTCCACGAGTCACAAACGTAAATGCCTGACTGGGAGCCATCCCAGCTGGACAAATCCTACGTGTTTTCACGGTCACTTGATGTGGGGAGGGCAGTTCAGTGTTGCTTAAGCCTGCCTGACACTTCCCATTGATAAGACCTTACTTTGGATGCCTTAGAAATTTGCCAGCTTGCAACTGCTTGGGCTGGGGACCATTGGGTGCTGGGTGCTGGCTGCAGGCTATTTCTAGGAAGCTTCCCCCAGAGCAGTGTTTGTGCTGTTCCAGAGGGTGGGCTATGGACCGATGCCCGGGTTTGCTCATTCTGAAAAAAAAAAAAAAGACAGCAAATAAATACAAAAGCAGTAGTGCTGCTGCTACTGCTCATCTTGTGAAACACGGTGGGGAAAAAGGGCAGTGGCTTCGGGTCCTGCTGCCCATGGTGTGCTGTGGCTGCACCCCTGTGCCCTTTACCACCTCCTCTGCATGTGCATCCTCACCTGAGAGATGGGGCCATGGGATGCTGTGGGCTCCCTGGTGAGAGGGTTTGCCCCCCTGAGGTCTGGGAGAGTCCTAAATTTGCTCTGTCAGCTCTTTGGGTATCTGTTTTTTGCCCGTGTGGGCTCCGGTGGGCTTCAGGGGGTGCTGCTGGGGAGCGTGGGTTTGGTGCAATGTCGTGTTTTTGAGTCTGTTAAGCTGGCATCAGCCTTTCTGTTCTGCCTTGCAGAAGTGTAACGCGTGGGAGCTGCCAGACTGCCAAGAGTAGCAAAGTGACCTCTTCCTATAGAGGAAAACACCCATTATCACAACTGGGCTTGGATTACAAGTGTGTTGTTTTGCACTTTCTCCTTTATGTTTCTTTTTCTTCCTTGTGTGCTCACAGTCATGTCCATAGACAGACACGTGCTCGGGGCCTGCAATTCCATCCCAAGGGAGTCACGCAGCGGGGGGTTTGTGAAGGCAGGACGCAGGCGTTGGAGGAGCCCGTCGCTGCTGCACATGTACTGCTAGACCTTCGAGCTCGCTCTTCAGCTTGGAGACCTGCTTCAGCTTTGTGGGAACAAGGAGCAGAAGGCTCTGAAATGCAGCCAGTCTGGTGCACGTCTGGAGGCAGTGACATGAGGAAAGCATACACCTCCTGTACTCAATCCAGGTGTTTTCTTGCATTAGCGATCTCAGTGTGTTGGCACCGAAGTGCTGCCTTTTAAACGCCATTGCACCACATCCCCGTGCTCCGTGCCGCTCCGAACCTTCTCCAAGCGTAAAGGTGGTTGGAGCTGGGGTGCAGGCCCCTCTCTGCAGTGCTTTCACCTTCCTTCCTTTATCTCCCAAAGCAGCAAGAAGCACATGCTGCAGCAGTGGTAATCAGTTAATCCAGGCTGGTGAAACCTGTTCTCCAGATGAACAACTGACAGATCATTTGCTCTGTAGCTCTGCAGATGAATGCAGTGTTTGTTGGGACGGCTGGATGTCTCTGCCAGCTTTCCCTTCTTGTTTTCAGCAAAGCCAAGCAGCAGCCTGACCATGAGTCTGCTTCTACCTCCTTCCTCTGCTCTCTGCTGCAGCCGCTCCCGGGGCTCTCCCTCCTTGGCCGCTTGCTGCTGCTGGGGACGCGGTAGGTGCGCAGATACCTGCCAGGCAAAAGCAGCCCTCAGAGGAGAGCAGCAGGCTTGTGGAGCTCGGGATGGGAATATGTTTGCCTGGGGAGGCAGGTGATACCTGAAAGGGTGCAGCCAAAACTAACAAAGGTGTGTGCACAGATAGATACGGTTTGATCTTTAGTCCCTGATACAAACCTTACTTTGGCTGGGGAGGCTGCTCTGCCAAGCCCATTCGTAAGGGCATTACAGCCTGACAAGCTGGTGGGATGGATGTGCCAGCCACAGGGTGAAGGGGGGGCATTTGCTACGGTCCCCCTTGCAGCTGCTGTGAGTTAGCAGGGGCAGGAGAGAGGTGCATCTCCTGTTTCAGGCCCTGGAAGTCCCAGCATCTGAGTGCCAGACGTGAGGGGCTGGTACACATGTCCAGAGATAGTGGTTCATTGTGCATTGTGCAAATCTGTGTGCTCACGCAGGTTTCCAAGTGCCCAGTGCTGAAGATCTATCTTCTCCCAAGCGCCAGAGTTGCTCCCCATGGGCAGCCTGTCCTGCCCTGCTGCGGGAGGCTGCTAGCTCTCATCTGCAGCTTCTCTGGTTTCAGCTTCCATCTCTCTTCCAGATTTTGTAATGCGAGCAGCCTGGGCTGCTAAGTAACAGCTGACAATGTCATGGCCCAGCTGATGGCATGGTGGCGGCACACCACCAGGGAGGGGACTCTGGTGTGCTCCTGGTGGCAGCCACTGCTCCAGCAAACAGCATTAGAGACTTTCCAGGTGAATATGCAGTGGTTTTGCTGCCGTCTTCTTTCTTTTTGCCTTAAGGAACAAGCCCAAACGTTGGGCTGAGGCCCTTCCAGGGACAGTTTATGCCCCTTAAATTGCTTCATCTGCTTGCATTGCCTCAGAGGATGGAGGGCAGAAAGAAGCTGCTTGCATTCAAATTGCAATCCAGATTTTTTTAAAATGCCTTTTTCAGGAAGGCCACATGTTAAATTTTTTCAGGGCCAGCGGGCTGTCAGCCTCCAGAAACACTTTCCCTAGCTTGTTGTCCAGAATAGTGTGCTCTAAAGTGCATCGCATCCCCCTGCTCTAGGTGGCCCAACCTCCCATCGTGGCCATACAACAGGGTTTTTCTTTCAGCTCAGATGACAGTGGTCTCATGCAGATGACTGCAGAAGATGCCCTTGCAAGAGCAGCAAGTTCCAAGCTTGGTTAGCTTGGCATCATCTGAACGGTGTGAGCCAAGGAGCTTTGAGACCTCTTGCTCCAACTTCATGGTAGCCCCATTTACCCACTGTTTCAGTCTGTCTCTCATCAATAGCTTTAGCTGGTGTAGATGGTTTTTAATGGAGACGTTTTATTGCTTACAGATGATGTCAGATTAACAAGCCTGGGCATGTGAAGTAACCTAGACACCTACCAACTGGCAGCGGGTGGGAGAACAAGCACCCTCCTCTGACCCCCCCATGGCTTTGCCAGTGTGGCTGTCCTGGAACAATCACCTCTCGGGGTGAACTCAGTGTTCAGTTCAGGGTTTGACCCATCGACTGGGACTCTAGAATGATGGGTTTGAATGGCCTCAGGACCCATATTGTTTTAAGATCCATGTTAGGATCTGTATTTGTTGCACATTGCGGACTTCAGCTGCTTTTTCTTTCTTGCTCCCTCTTATGCAGTTCTGGTGCCTGGCTCTGTGCTACACGAAAGCCCACGGGGCATTCAGGGAGCGCAGGTCTGGGCTGGGCATCGCCCTGTCTCCAGGACCAAGCTGGGAGAGGTCAGCACATGTGCACAGCCCAGAGCAATGTGTGCTAGGGGGGATGGGAAGTTTAAAAGGATCACTCATATTTTATCTGCAGTTTAGTATGGCTCAAGTTTGTCAGCAAGACGTCACAGTCCTGAAATTTCAGGCCTGAGGTGGAGATGGGAACTAAATCCTAGAGCTCCTGGGTCTCTGTCTAACGCTTTGGGCACAGCTTGTCCTAAAAGCAGAGAGATGTCAAAGTGTGATGTTTGCATTTGCTCTGTGAAGTCCATTCCGACCTATTCATACCCCTGCTTTCGCATAATTTTCTGGGGCAAGCATTAACTAATAAGGAAGTGAGCACATCTTGCTCAAGGGTTTTTTTTTTACTATCCCCTGTGTCCCACCCCCAAGCTCCCCATGGCAGGTGCTAAAGAGGCGAAAGCCAGCACTCTTGCAGAGCGAGATCAGCAGTGCTCAAAATGATCTCTCTCCTCCTCGTGCACCTCAGAGCCCGGAAACTCCCCCATCTCGCCAGCCTTGCAGCCCAGCTGTCCCAAACCCCAGGCAGCAGGGATGGAGAGCAGCAGGCAGCTGGCTGCACGGCAGCCCGGGCGATGGAGGAGATAATGGGAAGGGTTTCTTGGTACAAGTACAAGCATGAATCCTCTGAAGAAATATTCAGTCTAGTTGCGGTGGAAAAAAAAAAAAAAAGGAAAATAAAGCAAGAGCACACATACCCCCCACACAACCTCGGCCTCATGCGATGTTGGAGGGTTTGGCTGTGACTGAGATTTCCTCAGCTGCGGGTCCTCGGACCCCTCCCGAGATGGCTCCACTGTTGGAGTGCTGGGGTGCACCGCTGCGGATCAAGCCCTGCACTGTGCTAGCTGGGGATTTCCTGGAAGCTCTTGTGCCTCTCTGCCAGGGTGCTGAGATCGCGTGAGAATCTTGGCTTTTGATGGGAGAAAAAGGGGGGGGGAAGGGCTAATTAAGAAAAAAGAGTTTCTAGCACTCATGATTGTGTAGGGAAATTTAAAAATGGAAAATGAGTGTGACCTATAGCAAAATAATAAACGAAAGTGTATTCTACCTTTTTGTTCCGAGTGGTGCTGTGTGAATGGTTTGGATGATGGGGTGGAGAAAGTGGAGCCCCACTCACTGCTGCAGCCCTGTTGCTGTGGTGCAGGAGAAAAAGCAGTGAAAATTATTTTGCCACTCTGGATGCTAACTTGTGACAGGCAGTGGCTTTAGCTACGGTGAATGACATGGCTGTTGCTTCCTGCTCCTGGCTGCTCCCTTTTGCCAAAGTTTACTGCACTGGTGGTGGTGGTGGCCCAATGAAGGGTATGATGGTCCATCGGTTTAACTCCTAAGCCTTAGGATGTTTCGCTAAGTGAGGTGCTAGTCCAGTCTGTGGAAATCTTGGTCTTGGATTATTATTTCTTTTAAATGTTAGACTCTGCCTGCAAAGATGAAGTTTTTCCTGGCCTCACTTTTCAGTGTTGCTGCTATTCTTTCCATCCTCTATCTTCATCGCTTCCACGGTGTATACAGAGATGTGATACCTGCAAGTTTCCATCATGTTTGTTAGCAGTGCTCTGCACAAAGGGGAATGTGAGAAACTGGAGATGCTACAGGTAAGCATCCGAGAAGTAATCCTTGCTTCCTCAATGAGGCAGTGCGTTTTGCATGGCTAGGGCAGCGGAAACAAGACTCATGAGTGACAGAGCAAAAAATCAGCGATTACTATTTGGCAGGAGATACTTAAACTTTGTCAAGCTACGCAAGTATCTCCATTGTGGTCTCTGACTCACTATTCAAATATGCTGGGAACATTTGAGGAGGCTGGGTCAGTTCTTTAAGCAGTGGGAAAAACAAGGCTTTAATACATCGCGGCGTGGCTTTGGGTCTGTGCTCGGCTGCTCTGCGTTACTTTGAGGAAACTGGTGTGGCTGGTGGTGGAGAGAGGGAGGTGTTGTGAAACCACACGCACACACACATGTGATTTTGACCCCTCCTAACAGCGTTTCAGACTCATTTGACTGTGGTGGCTGAGCTGAACTACTTCTGAATTTACCCTCCTTAAGGTGAAGGGAGGATGAGGCTGGCTGTGGGGGCCGGTGACAGCTTGGTCCCCACCTCTGCTGCAGCAGCCTGGCTGAGCTATGCCGCACCAACGAGCTCACGGAGGGGCTCAGCAGCCCTTCCAGCTGCTCTGTACCACTCTGCAGACACGAGAAGTGTCACAAACAGGCTGGTTAGACCAGGTGTGCAGCTGTGGTGTGTCATTATGGTGGTAAAAAGCAGCCAGGCTGTTGTGGTGCATCAGGCTGTGAGCTCAGGAAGGCTCGCTGGCAGCTCAGCTCTCCCTGTCTGCTCCTCGCACCACTGCAGGTACAACCACACAGCTCCCCGGGGGGGGGATGCATTTACACCCCTACTGAAGGTGCTTTCTCCTGGTATGATGCTTTCCTGTGGATGGAAGTGAAGGCAGATACAGCCAGACATCCTCTCCTGGGTCCTGTTGCACGGGTGAGAGAGGCTGCTGGTGGTGGGGTTGCTCCTCTGGGCTCCTCTGGCTGGAGGCAATGTGGATGTTTCCCAGAAAATCCAATTGCAAAGCGAGCAGATGCTTTCAGCCCGTGGCTTTGCATCTTCTGCTCCTGAGAGGGCCTGGAGGGAGAACCAGGAAGCGGTGTTGGAGGACTATGGCCAAAAATGAGCAAGAGCAGGTGAGGAGCAGCCATATGGCGGACGAGCTGTTGGCTCCGTAATTAAGTCAAGTGCTCAGGACGCAAGAGGCTCTGCTCTGCTCGGTTCAGAGCCCGGCTTCCTGTGTGTTCCTCTTCACTATGTTTTTGACCAGAAATTCCATTTTTGACCTGAAAAATCTTCCAGATGAAAATTTAATTACAAAAGTGATGTATTCCCACAAGAAACTTCAGTGTCAGCAAATAAGCATTTTTTTGATTAAATTTTTTTTTCACATACAAAAAAACCCTGGCTCCCATTGATTCCATGCTAGAACATTACCCTGGTAAAATCTCTAGTGTTTTGTTTAATAAAAAATTATTATGACTTGCAATTAGCATCCATTAGGCATACAAATCACAAAGAATTAATACCTACGCTGCAGTCCTCCCATACTGGATACAGTTTGTTGGCAAATTATTAAAATCATGACCTACGCTATGCCTGTGGAGAAGTGGGATGAATGAGACATGGGAGCGTTGACTCAGAAAACAAGATTTTGTTTCTTTTTATGCAACAGATCACCTGCTTTCTGCACAGCAAAGGTGCAAGTGTTTTCCTGCAGCTGATGTGATCTGAACGCAGATTTTGTAAATATTTTCCATATGCAAAGGTCTTCAATCGCGGTTGTTATTGATTCCATGTTTACTTGGGATCTTTGCATGCAGAGGATGGCTTTTGGCTTGTGAAGAGGAACTTCTCTGAGGCTGGACCGTTTCCGCTCGCGTAACGAGTCTCTTCAGGATTGTGTGTAATGCACAGAAAGCCTGCTAGAGGCAAGGTGCTTTTCCTTGTAACAGAAAACTTTGCAAGCTCATTAATAAAGGCCAAATAAAAGAAAGCTTAGAAAATCAACATGTTTGCAAAGGTATGTTGTTCTGAGAAAGAAGCAGAGATGGGGTGTGCATTTATGTGAACAAAAGAAGTCTAAACTGTAAACTGTAATATATCTGTTAGCTCATTAATGTGTCTGATGCTGACTAATTCCAGGGGTGTTCCTGCTGCCAGGCAGCAAAAGTGCAAATAAGTGGACAGCTGTGATTTAGTGCCAAATATTTAAACACATCATGACAATTCAGGCCACCCGCACTCTTAAGTAAATACAACTTCTGGAGAGTCAATTCAGACTGAACTGAAGTGCACATCAGCCACTTTCACATGCATCTAGGCCAAATGATCTTCAAGTATTTGGGGCCAAACTTCGGCCTCTCTTACACCATGGGAGCCCCCATTCACTCCACTGAGTTTGCACTGCATAGCTGAGGGCTGAGCTGACACTGGATGCTAATCTGACTTTTTCTAGCTCAGTAAGTACAATTTTGCATGTAAATGTGAATGTGGAACAGATCTGGCCTCGATTAGCTCCCAAGTCCTTGACAAAAAGCCATAATTGTTTATCCAGATGATTTTTCTTTGTCTCTCTTTTATTTTCTCTACACTTTAAAACCAAGGTTTTAATGGGCTTGTAAAATAAATTCATGAGTGTAGATTACGGTGGCATAAAAGGTGTGAGGAAAGCCCTTCCCTCCTCCTCAGCAGGAGCAAATGCTCGCTTGGTGTGCGCTGGAGTTGCACTCTCCAGAGCCTTGGGCAGGGGTGGCTGTGGATATGAGGGTAGGAGGAAGGGTATTTCCAAGAAAATGCTTAGCCCGGGGCTCCAGTTACAGATGTGAACAACCTGTGATATGTATCTTTTTTTTCCTGGTAGGCAGTGAAATCTGTACTAGAGGCAATATCTGGGGCACAGGGTTGTTGGAGGAGGAGCAAACCAAGCGAATATGAAAAAAAATTGTATTTATCAGGGTGATCTAGACTAGGAGCACAAGGACTAAAACATTTTAATCACAGTCATATGGTTATGTGTCACTGCAGGGCAAAATTAAGGCTGGTTGTGTGCCTTGGTTGCACATTGCCACACTGCAACATGTTTGAATTTATTTTAAGCATAACTTTAACTCTGAACTCCCTGGGTTCGTAGTGCCGGATCTGGAAATAAGAGCAACCTCTCTATATTGTATTTTACTCTTCAGTTAGGCTTTCCACTTTACCTCCATTTCTGTTGGCTTGGCAATAGCACGGGCTGTCATTTCCTGCCCTGCCGGGTTTGCTGTTTAGCTGGAGAAGGCGGTGTATCCGAACAAAGGAGTACAGCAGTAAAAGCAGGGATGAGGGATGGGTGGCACACACAACCAGCGCTTCCAGGGCTGCTGTACGCACAACCCAGTCAGTGCTTTAACTGCCGGTGCCTGGCTATATCCTGCGTGAGTGTGTGGATACCCTTTGCCTGCAGATGCTTTTGTTGGGGGTAAAAAGAACCCACCCAGGATGGGAGGCTGAAATTCAGTTTCGTGCCATGGAGAAGACACTGCGATGCCAGCTCCCAGCAAGGCTGCTGGAGCTGGCGGGATGATGCTCAGCTCACGTGAGGGTACCTGCAAGCTTGGCCCGCAGCTCGGGGGCTACGTGCTGTAGCTCTCCGTGAGCCATGATGGAAATGCTCCAGCTGTCCTGGCCGGGCATGGCTGGCCAAGTGCCATGCCCAGGGATGGGGCACAGGGACAGTCCCCTGCAAAGGAAATTACTCCACTTGCCATACCATAGGGGAAATTGCCTCCTGCCTCTTGCAGAGGGGAGGGCTCGTGCGAGGTTTCTTTGAACAAGGCTCCTTCTTGATAGGAGGGAAACAGCATCATCCCCGGAGCTGCTCTGCCTCTGCCTTGGCTTCTGCCTGCAGCCATCGCCTCCTCCCCCAGTCCTGAGCCGTGTCCTGCTGGGCTTCTTGCTGCACATCCAGAGACGTGGCGCATACGTCCCCCCTCTCTCCCTTGCTCTCCCATGCATGCTCCCTTGCTCTCTGCCTCATTTCCTTCCCCACCTACCCATGCCCTACCGCCTGACTAAAGCAAAATTGCCCTTTTTTTTGGCAGCTGGCCCTCCCAGGGGCCCAGGCTAACAGAAGTCTGAGCCCTGACTCTGCCTTGGCCAGAGCAGAGCAGCTCCTTGCCGACAGATAACATTGCCTTAAAGGAGAAGGGATTTTTTATTTTTCCATCGTGCTCACCCATTTGTTTCCCAGCTCCTGTGGGGAGGGGGATGCTCGTACTGGGGACCCGCCACCACCCCGTCACCTACTGGGAGTTCCCCCTTCCCTGCAGGCTCATTCCTGGCAGTGAAGTTTGTCTCTGAGCCAAGCCTCCTGTAATTAACACAAGCCTCTCTGCTGACTTTTCAGCGAGCTTGGGATAAGGCCTTTCCAGGACTTGCAGCTTTCCTCCAGCTCCATCCTTGCACGCCAAGTGATGAGGCTTCCAGGGCTTCTCCCGCGGGATGGCTCCAGTGTGTGCACCTCACTGTCAGGAAGCTTTTCCTGCTGCTCGGCCTAAATTTTCCCATTTTCAAATGTCATCCCGGCACTCCTACTTAGCGTGTGCTTTCTGCACTCCTCCATCCCTCCAAGCAGGCTGATGCTTCTCTCTCTCCGCTGCCTGGGCTCTTCTGGTGCTTGCTGGCTGCCACTCTCTTGTGCCCACCTCGGCTTAACCAGCCTGAGCACGTTATCCTACAGCTCATTTCCCTTTACAAATCAAACCTCCCATCCTTTTTTTTTTTTTTNGCCTCCCTACAACACAGGAGTGATTTTTGGGGCAGATTTTGTGTCTGCCCCACAGTGCGGAACATTTTCCTCTCCCGTTTGGGCTGACGAGGTTTTTAGTGTAAAGTGCTGACATTTCTTTGTCGCTGCAGGCAGCTAGCTCTCTGGTTAATGAACAAGGTGGGTAAATGCACAACCACCCTCGAGACGGAGATCCTGGGAGCAGCCCAGGCGGGCACCCCTCTGCCAGCACTGCTCTCGTGCAGATTCTGTGACATCAAATACAGGCTGAGCTCCTGCTGTCGCCTTCCCCCGTGCAGAGGCACAGTCGCTCTCCTCTGTTTGTCCTTCTTCCTGTGGATGTCACAGATCAGAGGCTGCTATCTCCCCGCTGAGTTCAGTCTGCACGGGCAATAGCCTCAGGTTCAGGGGGGGGCTTGGAGGGAAGAGGGTCAGGCTCTGTCCTGTGCTGGGCACACATGAAATGACAGTGTGTGCCTCCTTTCTTTATCAAGCCAGGTTGAATGTGCTTCCTGATGAGGAATAAAGCAGCACCAGAATGGAAAAAAATAAGCGACAGTTTGCTTTCCCTTCCATGTCCAACTCTTGCTACTGCATGGATGCAGGTTTTGTTCGAGAGCAGGAACTGAGATGAAAAGCTGAGCTGCCCTGCCGCTCACACCACCACCAGTTTTGTGTTCTTCCTTTGCCAGAAATAGAAGGTTTCACCATGCAAAGAAGCAAACGTGACCATGGAGGGTGCCATGACATGTCCAAGGCAAAACAGGATGAGTCCTGCAGTCCCTGGAGGGGACCAGCCATGGCTGTCTGGTGGTCACCCACAAGCCCATTGAAGCTAACATGTCCCAGCACTTCTTTCTGAGCTGAATGCATTGGTTCTTTACCTGACAGGAGGAAACAAAAAAGAGTTGTTAAACGTGGTTACCCTTTTAAACTTAGTGTGGCTAAAATGGTCGGTTGTAAGGAACACCCCTGCCATGGCAACAGAGTTGTTTTGGTTTTTTTAACGTGGAATGAGAACACCTTTTCTTGCCCAAAAGTAACTCTTCTGAGGAGAAGACGTCAAGAAAGTAGAATTAGGAATGAAATTCTGAGGGGACTCAAGATAACAGGACAGCAGGTTTGATACAGTTGAATAAAGTTAAAAAGAAAGCCAAGGACGGATGCTGAGGCTGAGAAGGTGCTTTGGCCAGTGAATTTCCTTAAATAATAGTGGTCTCCATGGGCTTTAGACCAGGTTTAGAAACGTACCATTGTTTTGACATCAAAATAGGTTTTTCAAAAAAGAAAACTAAGTGTTTATTGATTATTGACCCCTTTGGAGAATGTGGTCACAAGCATTTCAGGTGATCATGGCTGAGAGCTGTGGAAGAGCTGTCCTTTTTCCAGCCATTTACCCACCCTCCTCACCTTCTAGATCTTCCCCTCCAGGGTATTCTGCTTATCTGTTAATTCCCCTTCTCTCTTCCAACTTGCCACTTTCTAGACAGGTGACACCCGTGTCTAGGACCTGTGTACACTCCTTGAAGAACATAAGGGACAGGTGAGGCACATCCACCAGTGCCAACAGCGGAACCAAAGTCACCGCTGCTCCTTTCCTTCAGCATCACCCACAGCGCTGTCATCTGGTCTCTGCGCAGTGGAAGGACAGACACCGACGGGCTGCTTCCTTGTGGGTTGTGTGTTATCAGCAGCTTCGTAACAAAAGAGTTTTAGGCTTCACTCTGGCTCTGCTTTTGTGTTTGTATCACTGACGGGTAACAGTGTGACCTGTTCAACAGCGTGACCATACGATCTGTGGTTATTACCATGTAAAAGACACTACATGCTTTTGTAGAGGCTGGGAGAATTTTTGGAAAGTTGCATGTGTGAAATATAAATGAATGCATTGAACTGCGTCTTTTATACGTGCGGGTGAGCACACGTACACACACACACACATATAAGCATGGACCTAGTCGCAAGCTCTGCTCCATAGAAGTGGTGTTGATTTTAAAGATTTTGCTGCTGCCTTTGGCAGTCTCTTTCCTGTCACAGAGGCAAAGAGCACCAGAGGGTTTGCCCCGCCGGGTACCAACAGCTTGGCACTTTGCGTTGCATGGCGGGAGGGTCACTGAGCCTGGTGTCACCTGGCCAGGAGTTGCTCCTCTGCTGCCAGCAACCTTGTGGTAACGACCCAGCCCTTAGGAAGAGAGGGTACCTCTGTTTCTGTGTGGAGAGCAAATATTGCACAGCTGGGACAGTGCTTTAGCTAGGACAGTGGAATGATGACCCTTGTCTGGGCTCGCTGAGCACGACCACCGCACAAGCAGTAGTTATTTGGGATCAAACCGAGCTCTGGCTGAATCAGTGGCACAGAGGCTGGGCTGGGCTCGGGGTCTCTCAGCAAGGGGATGGAGCCCCTCTGAGGCATCAAAACATGTAAAACCTTCCTGCCAGCCTCTGCCCTGCCTGGTTTCTGTCTTGGATATCATCTCTTCTCCAAATTCCTCTGGAAGCATTTCTTTCCAGTGTTTCTAGAATCCCAGAAGGGAGCTTAATCACTTCAGCATCTTCCCCATGCAGAGCGTACCTGGGGTGCCGGATGGCTGAATAACCTCTCGTGCACTGAGAGCCATTAGCATTTGAATTAGTGACATGAGGATAACAGGCGATTATCCCATTGAACAGCTGTTGAGTGCTGTTAAAGGGACACTGTCAAGAAGAAGGAACAAAAATGCAGTGGATTTTTCTATTTTAGTAAGGGCTTCCCTACCTCATATGAATACTGATGTCCTCTCGTGTTCAAAAAGTGGTGCAGTTTCCACAGGGACATCTTATAACCATTAAACTTCTTCCCTGTAGAGAGTTGGAAACCTAAATACACATGCAGCATGCCAGCACAGGACAGTGAGAATGTGGAACTGTCCCCAAACAGAAAGGGAAATGGTCCCGGGTATTTGGGAGCCAGACTAAGCCAGATGTGAAGGGAAGCAGTCATAAGAAAGCTGCAAAAAGAAGCAAAAAAGTTAAAGCATTTCCTCTGCTCTGGAGTGCTTTGGCCATAAGGGATGCCTGTGGGATGGGCCTGACTGCCATCTGCCCCAGTAGAAACATGACTGCTTCAAGGGGCAGGATGAGCCAGGCACCAGTTAGAGCCCCTAGAGCAATATAAAGGATGAAGAAAATCCTCTCCTTGAAGATCTGGCTAGATGCAGAGAAGTGTATTTTGAAAGTATGCTATCTATCATATGCTATCGCATAAGAAAACCTTTTGTATGCAGGGCATTTTTTCAAAAGAAGACTCAAGTGAGCAGTAATTATTACAGTTATTAGGGCTGGTGATGCTGCAACAGAGATAAATCTCTGTCATGGTCCATGATTCCGTTTCTCTTGACACTGTGTTAAGCAGAAGAAAAAATACTGGTCCTCACCATCACAAGGAAGCATTGCCTGGACTCCCGCGTCAAAGACATTAAAACACAACCCTCCCTGTCCCCCACTTGGAGTCTCAAACATTAACTGTTTTGAGGCTCTGCCTTCTACACCAATCTGAAGAAGATGAGGATGCTGCACTCTCACTTTACGCCAGCTCCCAGCGGGGTGCTGATGGCTGGTCTCCCAGCAGACCTGACCGCTCCTTCAGAGGTGTTGCTGGTGCTCGACCCTCTTTCCGAAAGCTGTCTCAGACTGGGTGCCCTGAATGTTTGTGGAAAGTTGGCTTCCACTTCCCCCAGACAGCAGGGTCTGACAGAAAACAGAAATAAGGCCCCCAGGCTTTTGTCTTAGCGGAGAGTGAAGGGGCACAGCAATGTGGGCAAAGTGAACGGGCTTTTCCATTCCTGTGCGACGCTTTTGGGAGGACAGCAGTGCCCTGCAGGGTCCGGGCAGCAGCAAGAGCCTGTTTTGGGCAGCACTGGGTGCCCACAGCATTTAGGCCAAGGCAAAACTCATCATGTTAGACAACTAAGGGTTAAGTTGCCTGGAGGGGGACATTCTTCCTAACCATCCTTCAGTGACACCTGAGGACTCATATCCTTCCCCAAGCTAGCTGGCAAAGCCCTCCTTTGGCTGCAGAGGCAGACAGTGTGTACCTTGGGGCAGGTGAACCCTGAGAAAATCAGTTTAAGATGGTGAGGTCGTCTCTGGGGCAGACATGATGAGAGTGGACAAACAGAAATATTTCTCTAGCCTTTTCTGTTCTGTTTAGGCCTCCTTTAGGCTGGAGGCTGTTAAGCCTTCTCTAATGAGCCAGGGGAACCAATGGAGTAAAAGATTTTTCCACAAGTTTTTCCATCACTTTCAGTACCATTTTTGTCATGTCTCTCTATAATCTCTTCTTTCTCTTTCAATAAACATCCTTTGAGGTGGGTGCAGTGGCAACACCCAAGCACAGGTAAGGATATAGAAACATTTATAATGTTAAATAACATCCTTCCTATTATTTCCTCCCTAATTATTTTTTCCCTCTCTGACGACCACTTATAATCTAACTAATGTAAGCCTCATTTCCATACAAAGTAGTGGTAGCAGCAAAGATGAAGATACTTGTTTTTAACATGACTTGTTCTAAGCAGACCTTTTTCATACCATCCTTACCACTTATCTGACCATTAAATCTGCAAATACATGCAAATGGTATTTACTGTGTTGTTACATGTACCTAGAAGCAGATGGTGAGCCAGTACCAATGCTCACATTTTTACACCTTTATACAGCATCTTGGGAGCTGGACTAAATTTCTGCCCAGGCTGGGGCTTCACACGGACCTCTGCCCTATAGACAGGACCAAGCACATGTCAGACGCAGCTGCTGCCGAGATGTTGTCGCCCTTTGCCTCCAGCTGCCGTGGGCGTGGAGGACCAGGGGGAGGAGTTGGCAAGCACCTCACAACCGTTGCCAATCCTGACCGCATTATTTCAGGGTATTTTTCTTCTTACTGTATTAATAAAGCAATGTCAAAAACACTTCCTCCACGTCCCACCTCCCTGTCCCCTCCTGCCCCCAAGTACTATTTCCAAAGATCCATGCCAAGGTTTTGAGCCATCACCATGTGCATTGCTGGTGTCTCAGTCACCTGGGTGTCCTCCTGCCTTTTCCATACTAGGTGGCCAGGTTTGGGTGATATTGCAGCATCCCCACACGCTGTGCGTGGGTTGTACAGCAAGGCAGATGCAGGGAGCTGGGGCTGCTGCTGGACCAACCCCAGGGCAGTAGGCAGAGCCCTCTTTGCTCACCGACATGGGAAAAGGAGTGGGAAGCACATCCCGCTGCTCTAGGACGTAAGCTGAGCCCACAGAAAGACTCCTCATGACCTTAAAGCATCTGAAGGGCGGTTGCTAATCACTGTAAGGAGATCAGGCAAGTCTGTCCTGTAACTGGGGCTAGCAGCAGGCTGTGTGGGACTCGGGTGACACTGAGGACACCAGGAGCTGCTTTGACTCACCACATGCAGAGCAGGAAGGAGAGGGCAGCGGCAGATGGGCTTCCCAAGCCAGGCCCTGAACCGCAGCCTGTTTGGTGGATGCTACACGGCTACACAGGAGCAGTGCCTCATCCTGTGGGCATGCCTGCTCTGCCCTAGCCCCTGGCAGGGGAGGGTCCCTGTCAGACAGCAAGCTGTGCTGCTAGCCCTTCATGGTTTGTCCTGCAGGCTTGCCCGCTGCTTCTGGACGTAGGGTTTGCTTATCAGCCCCATATGCATCCCCTGCTTAAAGCCTGCGGGGCTGAACGTGCAAGATGGGTGTTGCCAGCAAAAGTGAAACCCACCTGTGGAGTTCCCTTGGGAGAGTCCTCCCTGCTGATGAGCTCATGAGTGAAGCAGCACTGAAACCTCTTCATGTTTCCTTTGGCCACACCCAGGCCTGGGGAAAATCTCCCAGGAGATCGTCCTCAAACACACACACACAGTCCTCAGCCCAAAGCTCTGCCCTTCTACTTGCCACCCAAGAGCAGAGAATTATTAGGCATAGAGGATTCATTCACTGAGATTTGACTTGCACGGTCTGGATGTCTTCTTTTAGCATCATTACCGTAGGTCCCCTTTTCAGAGAGAAGCAGACGTATGATGTGTCTGACATCTGCGTTGGGATAAGATGAATTGCACCTTCAATACATCTGTTTCTCGAGTGGATCCAATATCTTTGTACGTCCAGATTAATTTCTTCACCCCACAAAGCCACCTTTCTCACCTCCACAGCCTTCACTGCCATTCCTTCCCTGCAGCACCCACAGTCATTTTAATCATCTTTCCTCTCTTTTTACCACTTTGTTTTTGGAGGCCTCAGATATGGCTCACTCTTCCCAACAGCGAGGTCCTCCTTTCTCCTCCACAGTGCCTAATGGTGTCACCGTCCCCTCGCCCCTCCTTGGAGCCTGTGCTTCTCCGCGATGCCGTGTCTCTCTGCCTGTTTTTCTCTGGCACGGTGTATCAGAATTCCCCGTCTTTCTAGGCACAGATCCTCACAGCCTCTCCTCCCCACGTCCTCCCTTTATCCCTCTCTCTTCCCCTGTGCAATGGTTTGCTGCCTCTTTGCTGAACGTGGTCCTTTGGGGAACAGCCCAGCTCTGCGTGCACAGGAGGCTCCAGCACAGCATGCTGCTACCCAGTTTAGTTCCCAGCCAGCAGCCAAGCGCTTCGTGGGCAGAAGCAGCTTTACAGAAAGATCCTTAGCTGATGTAACTTGTCATTTTGGAGGAGAAAACGAGCCTTGGGATGTACAGTCCTGACACCCTGCCATCAATACACCTCCCTGGTTTTCACTGGGCTTCCTTCTCTCTGTGATCCCCACCGTGGCCAAAGCCAGGCTCAGGAGTACCCATTGCACGTCCCCTGTGTCATCAAGCAAGCACAGGCCTCCTCGGGGCCCCTTCTCCAGCAGATGCTGAATTCAGGGATCCTTTATAACCTTATATCCATCACACAGGGGTGGCAGCAGCCTAGGTAAACTGGAACCCTGCTCTGGAACCCTCCTCTGAAACCCTGGAATGTGACGCACAGTGGTGAGCTCAGCTGGGAAGCTCAGGAAGTTCGGGGTCTGTTCTCCCATCTAGTGTTGGACTGGCTCAGCTGGGGTTGGACCTTCTTTTAAGGTAGCTCCTGGCCCCCAGTGCCACAGTGAGCCCTTTTTCTTCTGCTGCTTCAGACCCAGGGATGGGAGAGAGAACAACTTCAGGACGTGGGCTGTTTTGCCATGTGGCTGAAGAGATGCTGTGTTTGTTACCTCTTTCCCTGAGAAAACACAATCCCCCAGAGCGACCACACTCTGACTCTGTCCCACTGTTGTAACAATGGCTGATAGAAGCTCTTTCAGCTCTGGGGCAATATTCAGGCCATTTTGGTAGTGAAATACAACAGAGCAAGGAGCCATACAGGCCAAGGAGAGCTGTCTGGGGAAATGGCAGTGTTTGGAAAGAGGGTGTTTCCCTAGGCACCACCTCAGAGACATCTGTCATTTATTTCAGATTTAATCAGTGTACCACCGGCAGCACTGATGCAGACTAAGTCGCAGCATGGTAAGTTCAAAAAACCAAATTTGAATGCATGGAGGTCTGCTGGTTTACCTCTAGACCAGAAAGAGCAGCGTCTGTTATTTCTTCCTGCCATGGGAGACACTGAGAAGGTCTGCAAACAGCTTTTGCATAGCTACAGGGTGCAGCAAGGATGCTCTGGACATCAGTCCTGTGGCTCTCAGCCTGGGAGTGCCAGCACAGCGATGTTCCTGAAAGTGTGGCCCCATGTTGCACTGATCTACACCTACCCTGCTCTCAAACACAAGCATTTGTGAGAGAGGGGAGATACCCCTCTGGCTCAGGCATCAGCCAGACGGAAGCGTGCCTTTGATGGAGGGGAAAGGAATGCAGCATCTCTTGGTGACTGAGACAGCTCGGGTGGTTTTGCACATAGGAAGCGCCTTTAAATGTGTTTCCTCCCACTGCCTGGGCTTTTGTTTTTCAGCCATGCTTGATGCTGGCGTTGGAAAGCTGAACTCCTCAGAACTGAACTTCCTCTCCTACTATAAACTGGCCCTTGGGAGTTGCTATAGTGACTGCAGAGCGGCCCGCGAGCTGTGTAAACACTTCCTCCCGCTTCCCATCACACTGTGCCCAAGAGGCCGAGCCACAGGATGTGCACAGCAACCTGGAGTATGCTGGCAGTTGTGAAATGCAAACCCAACAATTTCTCTGCTTCCTCCCCACTTCCCCCGTGGGGACGCAAACACAGCAGGCTGGTAGCAGGCATGAACACGCCTGTTCCTGATGAATTCGGGCACACAGCGCAGTACCGCAGAAACCAAACCCAGACACTCACCTAGGGGGCTTGAGCAAGATGTGGAAAGGTATGGTGCAACTGGATCATCTGCAACATCTGGTTCCCATGGCCTTGCTAACTGTTGAGCTTCCAGCTGTGCGGGGGGAGCAGTTTGGTACACACACTCTCACAGTTCCTTCTGTGTAATTAATTCAAACAATCAATCAAGTGTGAAATCCATCAGTTTCTGGGTCCTCTGTTGTTCACTTTGATGTAAGCTCTTCCTCTTTCATTTTCTTCTTCCTTTTTTTTAAAAAAAAAAAAATGCATTTCATTAAAGTCTGTAGCTGACTCTCCGAGTCACTTCCCAAGTGCTGATGCTTGTGTGTGACGGTATCCATCACCGTAAAACCAGGTCAGGTAGCCTGGGCGGCACACTGAGGCATCCAGGGAGGTGTTTCTCAAACAGAGCAGGGTATGCATCCCCTAGGGCCACTGCAGATGTTCTTCCAAAATGGCAGGTACTGCTTTGACAGGGATTTTGTGTGCTGTCTGGAACCTAGCGCCCTGCGGTGCATACTGCCCTGCCCTTCACAACTGCAGCCAGGTCTGGGGAAATAAGAAATAAGGTTGTTGTCCCACCACAACAGATGTGTGACTGCTTCAAAAGGTGTAAAGCGCGTCATCTCCAAAGTTTGTAAAAGGATGCCCCTGCCCTGTGCCGTCAGAAGGGCCCATTCAGAAGTGTAAGGCATCCTGCAAAACACCCACCTAGCCAGCTGCCCATACACATTTTGGTTTTACTGGTAAGAAACTTCCTGGCACAAGGATGGATGGACTTATGTCATCCTATCTTTATGTGCCTGGGCGTCACTGACCAAGCTGATTGATAGGTACCTTTGATCAGACATTGGCTGTACAGTCGCAGGCTGTCTGGGGGTTCCCTGAATTTCCGTCCTTTCTGCCGTATCCAAGAGCATGCACAGCCTCTGGTAGCAAAGATACTGGCACAAGCAGGAGATGAGGTTTCTGGAAGAGTGCTTGTCTGTAATTCTAAACACATCCCTGTAATCCCAGCCTGTGACTCAGAGCTGGGGGGCTGCTGAATCATTTGCAGAGGCAACTGAGAGGCATGCAGAGGCATAAAGTGACACTCAACTCCGAGCACCTTCTAGATCACAGTGGGTTTGCGTTTCTCTGTTCACACCGTGCCTGCCTTGATATGACATTTAAAAATAAATTATCTGAATTAGTCATCGTGAGTGCATGGTCTTTCCTGCTCCCATCAAAGGAGCTGCTGGACCCTCCACTGCTGGCTCTGGGAACACCCCTGCATCGAGCAGCGCTGTGAGCCTGCCTGTGCTCAATGTGGACAATGTGGTGAAACCAATAATGTGGTAACGACACCGATGCTCCCATTTTCCCTGGTGTTAATGTCACAGGAACAAATGGCCTGCAAATCCCATGTTCACATAGGGGCTTAGAAAGTGTGAAGTGGGCCACGTGCATTTGTCAGTAGCTGGAGAGGAGACAGCAGCGTGGAGGTCTGGGGGAAGGGAGGCAGGAGGACAGGCAAAGCAGATCCGCTTTGGCAACTCAGGGAGCTGAAAGACCGCTGGCTGGGCAAATTTATCTGTTTTCTTCACATGAATCGTAAGCCAGCTCGGCCTTGACAGGGATGGGACAGCCTCAAATGATGTAGCATCTGAATTATGTCCATGCAGTTAACAACCTGGATGTTTTACAAGGTATCGAAACCTCTGCAAACCTCAAGAAACTGGGCCTCTTTCATGTAATTTTTGGTAATTCTGCTTGGGAGGCAAAATTTGGGGGCCCCACAAGAAACGACGCCAGCTAGTTCTCAAAGCCCAACACCAGGGCTGCACCTCAACCAAAGGCCTGGCATGGCAGGGGGGCACGAGCAGGCGTCCGCCGAAGTCACCTGCTGTCTCGGTGTGAGCACAGCACGCATCAAGGAAGCCTGAAGGAAGACAATGCAAGGGAGCTTCCAAGCCTTTCCTGCGTTTGGCTCAGATCCAGCTGCAAATAGTCCAGGGATGCCCTTTCCAGATGTGGACTGATATCGTGGCTGTCCAGGGAAGCTGGAAATCGCTGGGGGAGGGAAGGGGAGAGGAGCTGTTATTAGGATGGTTTGGCTTAAAAATGAGGAGAGGTTCGGGAGGCTTCTGCAAGGTCTCCCTGCTGCAGAGAGCATAGTTTTAGAGGTGCCTCCGGGTGTGGATTGTGAGTGGCTGGTCTGCGCTGTGGTCGGCTGCTGCTACCTCCCGAAGCTGCAGCAGCATTGTCGAGCTGTAGACGTGCAGAACAGCTCACGCCAAGGCTGTGCGCTCACAGGTGATCTCTCGGTCTGTACATTTTCCAGCAGAGCTGGCAGCTGCTCCTGTGGTGTGCATGCTTCGTTGGCTATCCAAAGAAGGAACTGTGTGGGCGTTGATCCAGTTGAGGCGGTTTTGAGGAGCGAAGGCAGGAAGGAAAATTACCAACTTTGACATATGTTGCTCCCTGCAGGTCTCTCTTATTATAGCCTGGCGGGATGTCAAGGTGCACAGACACGACTCAGAGCCATAATACGCGATGGCTGCTTCACCTTCTGTCCCACCCCTTTCACACAGGCAGGAGTGGCAAACCCATTTCTGACATACCAGGAAATCCTGGTTCTCGCTATTATCAAGGAGGGAGCGTGCAGTTATACAACCTCGAGCTGCCATCAGCGGGACCCGCGGGAGGGAGTGGGGGAATAGTTCACTTGGAAAGGAATGCTGCAGTGTAGGGCAGTGGTTTTGACATGCTAGACTGAAACTTGGCATAGGGGAACAGATGGAATTCGTTTGCCCGGTAGACGTGGCACTTGAACAAGAGATTAAGTGAAACGGTAGTGGAAATCTTGAGAGATCGTAAGAGGCAGCTAGTTAGCATGGGGGATGTGTCTGCAGCCCTTAACACAGGTTTCACTGTGCTGGGTGCCTGTAGCTTTCTAACAACGATTACTTATCTGACTCTAACTCTTTTGTCCCGCCAGCATGCATGAGAAGCCAGCCGTGTGCATAGTAGGACCTAGGGTAGGCCCTCCAACTTGACAAGAAGAAAGGAAGACTTGGGGTTCAGTGGCCTGAAGTGTTTGTCAGCCTTTTGCAATGATGGCAGAAATCTACTTACTTTTCTTAGAATATTTATCTACTCTAGTGTGCCAGGAATAACGTTGTGTGGCATTGCAGCCATTGAGAGTTCCTGGTAAAAATCTTCTTGCCACATGTCTTAATTTGCAGCATATCTCCCGTCTTGGAGCAGATGGGGAGGTCTGGGGTGTCCTTTTGTATTGTCACTCAATAAGGACTGGGTCTTAAAGAGAGCGCTTCTGTGGAAAGGCTGGGAGAAATACACATGTGCATCAAGCATTAGGTGTGTGTTGGATTTACACCTTTCATCCTTCCTCCTGACAAGTCCCTGCCAAAGGCTTGACATCTAAACAAAACAAGTTAAACCTTCCTGTTCATGAATTCTTTCTTCTGGGGCAAGTTCCTCGTCGCTCGCTTTCATGCTGTGCTTCCAGCCGTTGTTTTCATAGTCTGTCAGCACAACCTTGAGAGAAAGGACTTTGGCTGAGAGCTGAATACACAGTACCAGCTGTACTGATTTCCATTTCTTGGTATGTAGCAGTGGACTTTCGCACTGTGCTTTCTTCGCCTCCCCCAGCTAGGCTGAAATCTCTCGCTGAAGTTTCTGCTTCTCTGCACAGCTGAACTCAGCCACAAGAAGCAGTGGGTTCAGTGGCTGCTCCTGCAGCCCCACTGTCTTGATGGGAGCCCCTTGGCAGGGCACAGGCAGCCATGTGGGATGAGGGGTTGAAGGCATCAGAGGAATGTTGATGTTCCAACAAACTTTGGGATGAGCAAGGGAAGCTGGAATGCACAAGCAGATCAGAGAAGAGGAGGAAGCAAGTGGGAAAGGGAGATACTGTGTGATAGATGGGAAGGGGAGCAGAAGGGCAGAGTAAAATTACCCAGAGGATGGACAGGATTTGAAGAATAAGGGCAATAAAAGATGAAGGAGTGTTCTAAGTGCTTAGCTCTCTGGAGAGCTGGTAAGAAACTGGACTTCCCTCTCTTCCATCTCTGATGGGGACTGTATTTTGAAAAGAAAACAAAACAAAAAACCAAAGATATTTTAGTGACTATCTTTTTTCGTTGTGAAATAGTCAGGCTCTTGCACTATGATTTTTTTTCTTTGCGTTCCTCTGGTTATAGCAGTGAATTTGATTAAAAACAAAAGCACCATATTTTACACTTTTTTCACACGCTTTGCTGCCCTGTCCTTTTCTCCTTTCTGTGACTCTGGCAAGCAGATGCACAAAGCACAGACTTCCCTCCTCCTTAGCAGGGGGTTTTACGCTGACCTCGTCACCCGCGTAATGCAATGTTGTCACCTGGCAGTTATGATGCTCTTTAGCTTTAAACAAAGGTTTGTACGAAACACAGGCCCTTTGTGTGAACAGAGGGAAATAGAGTGAAGAAATTGGGTAATGCCAGAATAGCAGCATGCCTAGAACAAAGGCTTGGAAGGGTGGTGTGGGAACAGGGATGCTCCGGCCTCCTCCACAAACATTCTCAGGGTACTGGGACATGATCTGGAATGTCCTCATCCTGTCATGTGTCCTGCAGATACCAGTAACCACCGACTCCTTTCACCTGCTCCCCCTTTGCACACCTTGGAAAAGGTTATAAAACTATATTTCTACCCTACCTCCTCTCTTGCTGCTGTTTGTCCTTCCAAAGCGTACCTAGCACACCTATTTTCTCTGGCAGTATGTTGATGAAGCTTTATTTGTATCCCAGGGGACTTGTAAGAATTAGGGTCGGCTTGACTTGAGTGGAATACTGTACAGAGATATTTACAGCTGTTTGAAACACTTTTGTTGAGTATGAGACCAGCAGCAATTAGGATCCAGGCCAGTGCCTTCAGTGAATAATGGTCTTGGTTACTTGGAAATATCAGATGGCTTCAGCTTTATGCAGTTGCTATGAGGAAAAAAAAGTTAAGTAAACAAAGAAAAAGAATAAGAGGAGGGAGTGGTGTTTTTTTTTATTGGCATAGTCAAGAAGGGCAGTCAAAAAGAGAGCAAGAAACTGGAAAACAATACCCTGGGTCTTCTCTTGCAGCCCACAGCACAGAACAGACATTTTCTTCATGCTCTTTCATGTTCAAAATCCTTCTCCATGAGCGCTTTTGGTTTCTGTCCCTCAGAGACCTTCCTTGGACAGCAGTTTCGTTATCTGGGTGCCTCACTGTTAAGATCGCTTTCTAATGTGTAACACACGATCTTCATCACAACACAGTGCTGGGACCTCAGCCCCGTGAAGCACCCTCACATCTCATGGCCTCCACAGCAGCTGGCGATACTCAACCGCACACCCCGGGGACCAGCACTTGGTTCTTTTAGGTTTTCCCTCTTCTGTGAGGTGTGTCCGTACAATACACCTGGTGTCCTCTGGGGGTCTGAAGATGGGAGATCCTGAGATGGGAGACAGATTATTTCTGGCGGTTTTCCAGAGCTGCTACACTGCTTGTTACATAGGTGCCTTCCTCTCCTATAGATCAGGGAGAAATGCTTTCAGATTCCTTGAAATGTTTTAATATTGTCTTTCCTCAGATAAATAAGATAACCTGAGGGAGCCGATTACGCCATGCTTCTTGGTGTCTAGCTGTGGAAACAGGCACTCAGCCACTTTTGTCAGGCTGGCCGTAGAGTCTGCAGCCTTTTTGCTTCTTCTCCCGCCTGGCAGTGTGGGTCCTGCCTGGAACCAGGAGCTGTGCAACTAGCTGCAGTGAGCCGGGGGTCTTCACTTGGATTTTTGTCCCAGTCTCTTTTCTGGTGCAGACAAGCTCTGAACACAGAGCTGGGCTCAAGCCTTCCTCAGCACGTTCAGAAATAAAGCCAGCCTGTTTTGCTGCCCCACAGAAGCCTCCTGAGGACTCTGAGGTGAGGCAGGACTTCTCCTCCTCACAGCTTGCTGTCCTTGCCCACAGCAAGCGTTGCCTCCTCTTGTGGCGTTCCCTTCAGTGGCCTGTGTTTCCCTCTGGAGACGCAGCCTGTAATGAGATCAAGATGGAGGTGCAGCCTTTTAGCAACCCTTCAGCCTGCTCTAGCTATGGAGGAGGGCTGCCAGCGCACCCGTCAGCGGGACGACGTCCGGGTACTCCTGCCTTCTAGCAACGATGAGTCTGGTCCTTCCAGGGCAGTGTATTCTCGCTTGCGATGACACCAAGAAAGCTTTGGCTCCTTGCAGGCCACTGGCACACACAGCTTGCTAGAACACTGGCAAGTTTTTAAGGTTTTGTCAGATGGGAACAGTGGTGGAGAAAAGAAAAGTGAAACCAGATGTTTTTCCTTACGGTTGCTTCACATTCATATGGAGGGGGAGAAGAGAGGCCATAAAAATGTCATAACCCTTGATCCCTGAGGCTCAGCATTATACTCTGCAAAAGCCAGCGCTGTAAATCCGCACCTCTGCCTCGGCCGACGGGGGTCCTGACAGGCGAGACTGTTGCGATAGCTGGTGGGGGAGAGCTTTTGCGTCTGTCAGCACAAACCAGAGGAAAAAGCCTTTGGGAAGTTAACGCCGATAGGCTACTTTTATGGACTCAGTTATTTTTTTCAGGTTTCTCTGAGGATGCTCGAGTGTTGAGTCCTGAGGCTGACCAGCAGGCTTAGAAATGTGGGATGTGTCTGCACTGCGTTCAGTCTACCCCACAGGCTGTGCTGACGGAGCAGAGTTAACTTTATCCTCCAGCACAGCCAGGGCAGCACAGCGCTGGGGCGAGGACTCGCCGATGAAACGTTCGCTGAACTTGCCTGACGGGGTTTTGCAGCCCTCGCTGGTGCTGCTGCAGCTACACGTGTGGCTGTCACCTCGGGCACCCAGCCTGGGCACCGCCTCACCGCAGCGCTGCGCCAGCAGCCACGTAGAAGCAGTTCTGGTCAGAGGGTCCGGCTGGCACCAGAGGAGAGCTGCAAGGAAAAGTCTGACCCCATCATCTCTTTTTTGCACCAGAGAGCCTGCCTGCTGTCGTCAGAACACAGCCACGAGGAGGGCCAGGCAGCCCCCTTCCAGGGCAGTGTGTGCTGGGGTGAACACGGAGATGGAGGAGAGGAAACGAAAGCTGTGTGCACACATGCCTCGAGCCAAACAAGGGTTTAAACAGAAAGCAGCCAGGCCTTTTCTGCCCTGTACGGCAAGGGCTGTGATAACTGGGTATTTTTTCTTGATATTTCCATGCTTGGTTTCTGCCTACATGTCAGCAGTGAGGAAAGGCTTTCCCTAATCTGATGCAGACTGTATGGGTATGCATCTGCCTGGCAGGGGCTGGAGTGGGAGGTGACTCCAGCCGCCAGCATGGATTCTGAATCTGAATTTCCCTGCAAGGTCAAAAAAGACTAGGCTTAGCCCTGTTTTGGGGCAATAAACTGTGTTACTTCCCATAGGATTCAGGTAGTTTGCTGTGCTGGGCAATGTATAGTTACAGCACTACTTGTACTAATGGGCGAACATGAACAAGAACAGTATGAAAGGTGGGCAGAGTGTGGGGAGAGCTGGAACTCAGAAGATTTCATTTTGGATCTCAATTCAGCCAAAGAATTCTGTGGTTTCTGTGGTCAAATCATGAAGCCTCTGCCCTTTTGCAAAAGAAGCTAGCTGCCCTTGGTAGTCTCTGCTGGGCCATGAGATTGCATGCTGCTCAGATATTTTGACAGCATGGCCCAACTGGTTAGAATAATTTTTTGAAGTATTTTCACACGGTGGTTAGTCATCCTGTAAAACAATTTCATGGAATGACTGTAGTTTTCTTTGACTTTGCAACACATTTTACTCACAAAGTAACTAAAAGTTTAGTCTCTTTGTGACAGGAATTGCAGATGTTTTACCTCTGCTTGATTTCTCTTCTCCATTGCCACACCAAGTGACAGAAAGTTGGAGACATTCACAAGCTGCCTGGCATTTTCATCGCACTGCTTGTGCAAACACTGGCACCCTGAGCATCCTGGTGCACTGCAGAAAGAGATTATTCTGTGGGTGACTGTGCTTCCACCAACTTTGTATTGTCTGGGATGTTCTCAGACAGAAGTGGTTCATCTGGTCCTTCATCAGTGATCATGTTTTCTAGACCTCTTGTGTATCTCACACCTCTCTTCTGGATTCTTTCCAGTTGGTTGGTGTTGAAGTGTTGTGTACAAAACCGGACAGCAGCCCAGCTCTGTCCTGGCTAGTTCTGAGGGGAAGGATTACTTCACTTGTCTAGAGGGCTTTTCTTTTGTTTGTACATTCAGCACGTTGTTTGCGTTTTTCTTAATGGTGTTGCACTGTTGACTGACATTCATGACCCTGATCATCCCCTGCAGAATGTGTACCAAGACGGTGGCATCTCCACTGAAGATCTGGGAACTGATGCATTTCTCCTAGCGTATAGTTCCTTGTCCTTGGGCCACCTGAAATGCTCTCTCTTTCTCTCTGACCATTTCTTCAGTTTTCCTGTGGTTAATGGAAATAAATTTTGGTCATTGATTCAGACAGTTGATCAATGTTCATTTGGGTGAGGTCAGCTAGGGTGATGGAGTTGTGGTGGGCCAGAGCACCAGGAGCCAGAGGCAGGTGTTATGGGCAGGACTGAAAGGTAATGGCTGATGTTACAATGCTCAGTGGTGTAAATACTGGTTAGCTCTGTCAACGGATGGGTGTTGCTGGCCAGCTTTAGAAGTAATTAGAAAAGATTGCCTGGTTGTAGAAATGAACTGAAGAATAGTTTTGCATCTCTCTCTGAATTAGGGAGTTAGTAATAGCCCGAGGGTGAGGATTTCATGTGCATACCTATTATCTGTTCTGTGGACCCCCTGGGGCAAATTAAGGTGAAACAAGACCAAATAGTGGAATCCTGGCTTATAACTTTAATGCGTATAATCTTCAGGGAAAAGGGGAAATGTGGGATGTAAAATGTAAAAAATGTACAAATTCCAAAAGCCAAATGACTTGGTAAAGACAACTCATAACAACACCACCACCCCCCACTGCCAACACCAAAACTTACAGCAATGTGATAACGATGTAACGACAGCACAGCTGCCAAAAATACTAAAAACCTGCAACCACTTATAAACCTTGCAGTCACTTATCAGTATTAGAAGGAGCAATCACTTCTCAAAATAAGGAAACCTGCTGCACAAGCCCCAGAAAGAACTAGCATAAAACTTCTCAGGTATTCCCGTATGTGCCATAGAGAGAAATGAAGAGATGCTTGAAGAGAAAAGAGGAAAAGGAGAGAAGAGAGAGAGAAAAGCTTTGAGAGAGTCATCAAAGATTTTTTCATCAGCCTTTGGATCCTGGGATGAGTCTGTCCTTGAGGAGTCTGTCAGCCTGTTGGGATCCCTGAGGTGCTGGGTGCATGGCTTCTCTTTGTTTATTCCCCATTCACAGAGAGAAGTTCTCAGGTCTGGGCTGAACTTCCTCCAGTTAGCATGGGCCTTAATGAGCGTGGGAAGTGGAGAGGGGTGTCTCCTTAATAAGAGGGGGAAGGGTAGCATTAAACCTTTCAACCAGTTGGGTTGGTGGTGGTGCAGACCCTGTGTTGGATGAACTTTGGCTGAAGTTTCTTTGCTGGCGCCTTGGAGCTGGGGACAAGGACTTTGTTAAGCAACAGTTTGTCCTTGGTTAGTGAGGGGAGTAAAGTCTTTGGTGTGTTCTTGGCTTCCTCTTATCATCAAGGAATAAGATTCTTGCCTATTGCCTGTTTCCAGCCAAGATGTTTGAAACAGCCCTTTGACAGGCAGTCAGCCCTTTACAGTCAGATGTTTGTAGAAGTGGGGTGGTGTTGGTGCAGGTATGAATTCTGGATTTGGGGTTCTGGCAGGGAGGTGGTTCTAAATCACATTCCAGCTCATTTGAAAGTTCTAGATGGGGTTACAGATCACTCTGGTTCTAGATTGTCTTCCAGGCTGGCTTGGGGTCCACTGGGTTCTGAGATGGGAAGGACCTACTTCAGGCAGCTGTTTTGGCATCTCACCAGGATTTGGAATACCTGCTTATGATGAGAATAGTCTCACTGGGGTTTTTCCTTTCTTATTTCCTTTTTCATCTTGCATGATTTTTTTCTTATTCGGGGCTCTTTTGAGTTGAAGGCCCAGAGGATCATACCATCATCTGCAGCTCTTCCAAGTTGCTAGCACACTGACTCACCCTGCCTCTCTGGACCTTCTTTTCGCTGGAGGCAAAATTGGAAACTGGACAAGCTCCTACTTGTCCAGCTCCTTCCCAGCACCTGCCTTGCCAGCCTGCCCAAGAGGTTTGTCTGATTGGCTTTGCCACCCACTCTTGTGCCCCGAAGAAGTACTTCACACAGGGCAGCAGTGTCCCTGCACCTCACACGGGGCTCAACACTTCTAGAGGATGCTCCAGGACTTGCCCCTGCAAATGCCAGGCTCGCCCCAAAGCTGAAGAAGAAGCAGAGGAATCACGCTGGCAAGACTCAAATCTCCGGCGGCACTTGCCTGTTTGTGAGGCAGAAGGATGGCACAATGACCATCGCTGCCACTGGCAGAGCCCTTCTCCAGCCTCGCCTCCAGTCCCAGGCAGGTTTGAAAGGCAGGAAGAGGAGATTGCCCTCTCTCCTTAGTGCTGCACTCCATCAATAAGCTTGTGATCCTTAGAGGTAGCTGGAGCATTGTCAGCAATTACTGGGCTGACGCTGCTGCTTTTGGACTGCAATGTCAAGGGCTGAATCTCCAGCAACACTAATAATTTTGTGGCCCTCTTCTTTCATGTGGACTCGGGGCTGGCTTGCCAGTGCAGACAGGCCACAGGATCAGAAAGAGTGAGCAGATTATATCCTCCATAGACAGATAGGTGTAGCTTTGTGTTCACAAGCCCTGATCCTCATGGGGGACTTCAACCACCCCAATATCTGTTGGAGAGACAACATGGCAGGGTGTAAGCAATCCAGGAGGTTTCTGGAGTGTGTTGATGTTAACTTCCTCCTCCATATAATAGTGGAGCCAAGGAGGAGAGATGCTATGCTGGACCTTGTTTTCACCAGAAAGGAAGGACTGGTGGGGAATGTGGAACTCAAGGGAAGCCTTGGCTGTAGTGACCATGAAATGCTGGAGTTCAAGATCTTCAGGGCAGTGAGGAGGCTGCGTAGCAAACTGACTACCCTGGACTTCAGAAGAGCAGACTTTGACCTCTTCAGGAATCTGCTTAGGGGAGTATCACGGGACAAAGCCCTGGAGGGAAGGGGGGCCCAAGAAGGCTGGCTAATATTCAAGGATCACCTCCTCCAGGCTCAGGGGCAATGCATCCCAACAAAGAGGAAGGCAGGCAAAAATGCCAGGAGGCCTGCATGGATGAACAAGGAACTCCTGGACAAACTTAAACTCAAAAAAGAAGCCTATAGAGGGTGGAAGCAAGGATGGGTAGCATGGGAGGAATACAGAGAAATTGTCTGAGCAGCTAGGGATCAGGTTAGGAAAGCTAAATCTGGCCAGGGACACAAAGGGCGACAAGAAATTCTTCTATAGGTACATCGGAGATAAAAGGAAGACTAGGGAAAATGTGGGCCCTCTCCAGAAGGAAACGGGAGATCTGGTTACCCAGGATATGGAGAAGGCAGAGGTAGTCAATGACTTTTTTGCCTCAGTCTTCACTGGAAAGGGCTTGTGCCACACTGCCCAAATTACCAAAGGTAAAGGCAGGGACTGGGAGAATGAAGAATCACCCACTGTAGGAGATCAGGCTCGAGAATGTCTAAAGAACCTGAAGGTGGGACCTGATGAGATGCACCTGTGGGTCCTGAGGGAACTGGCAGACATAGTTGCTAAGCCACTATCCATCATACCTGAGAAGTCATGGCAGTCTGGGAAAGTTCCTGCTGACTGGAAAAGGGGAAATATAACCCCCATTTTTAAGAAGGGAAAAAAGGAAGACCTGGGGAACTACACACCAGTTAGTCTCACCTCTGTGCCAGCACGATAATGAAGCAGATCCTCCTGGAGATTCTGCTGAGACACATGGAAAATAAGGAGATGATTGGTGACAGCCAACATGGCTTCACTAAGGGCAAATCATGACTGAAAAATTTAGTGGCATTCTGCAATGGGGTTACAGCATTGGTGGATAAGGGAAGAGCAACTAATGTCATCTACCTGGACTTGTGCAAAGCATTCGACACTGTCCCACATGACATCCTTGTCTCTAAATTGGAGAGACAAGGATTGGACAGCTGGACCATACGGCAGATAAGGAATTGGCTGGATGGTCGCACTCAAAGAGTTGTGGTCAGTGGCTCAATGTCTGAATGGAGACCGGTGATGAGTGGTGTTTCTCGGGGATCGGTACTGGGACTGGTGTTGTTTAACATCTTTGTTGGCGACGTGGACAGTGGGATCAAGTGCATCTTCAGCAAGCTTGTGGATGACACCAAGCTGTATGGTGCAGTTGACACGCTGGAGGGAAGGGATGCCATCCAGAGGGACCCGGACAGGCTTGAGAGGTGGGTCCATGCCAACCTCATGAAGCTCAACAAAGCCGAGTGCAAGGTCCTGCACGTGGTTCAGGGCAATCCCAAGCACAAATACAGGCTGGTCAGAGAATGGCTTGAGCGCAGCTCTGAGGAGGAGTTGGGTGTGTTTGTAGATGAACTGAACATGAGCTGGCAGTGTGCACTTGTGGCCCAGAAGGCCAACCAGATCCTGGGCTGCATCAAGAGAAGTGTGACTAGCAGGTCCAGGGAGGTGATTCTCCCCCTCTGCTCTCCTGAGACCCCACCTGCAGTACTGTGTCCAGGTCTGGGCCCCCCAATGCAAGAAGGATGTTGACCTGTTGGAGCGGATCCAGAGGAGAACCACAAGGATGGTCAGAGGATTGGAACACCCTCTGAGGACAGGCTGAGAGAGTTGAGGTTGTTCATCCTGGAGAAGAGAAGGCTCTGGGGGGACCTTATAGCGGCCTTCTAGTACCTGAAGGGGGCTACAGGAGAGATGGGGAGGGACTTTTTTCAAGGGCATGTAGTGACAGGACAAGGGGTAATGGATTTAAACTGGAAGAGGGCAGATTTAGATTAAATATTAGGAAGAAATTTTTGACTGTGAGGGTGGTGAGGCACTGGAACAGGTTGCCCAGGGAAGTTGTGGATGCCCCCTCCTGGGAGGTGTTCAAGGCCAGGTTGGATGAGCAACCTGGTCTAGTGGGAGGTGTCTCTGCCTGTGGCAGGGGTGTTGGAACTACATGATCTTTAAGGTCCCTTCCAACCCAAACCATTCTATGATTCTATCTCCTGGCATTTTGCAAAATGACTGAAAACTTCAGCCAGTTTGCAAAATGACTGGTTTCACAATATGAGAACATAATGTATGTGCGTTAAAAGGCTACTGTAATTGACATGGAGCAGTAATTCAACAGCATCTTTGAGTGTTCATTAAGATTAAATTTGTCTGGGGACATAGGAATCTACTCCTTTCATCAGATATTCTTCCTCTCCCTGCTGCAGCTGAGCACTTTGAAGCTGTTAGAAAGGACAGAATGGCCTGTAGACTTCTGTTAACGTGGAAATGCCCCTAGTACTGCATTTTTTTTTTTTTTTGCTGTTGTCAAAAAGCTCTTCCCCTTGCACCCAGCTGCTTCTCCTGGCTCCTTTTGCTTTAGTTCAGCACAGCAGAACTTCTCCAGGATTAAAAGCCACTCCTTCTGCCATGCAAGTGTTGGGAGAGGAGAGTGATTGCTGGGCAACTGATGAGCTGTGGTGAAAAAGTGTTGGGAAAGAGAGCACAATGTTCTTTTCTTTTTATGGAAAGTGATATATTACTATAGGCTGCAGTAATCCAAGGTCTGCTCTTAGCTACTTCACGATTAGCGAACAGGCCCCACTTGTGCAGCTGTGGTAGGCATGAGGATGTCAATTAATCTTGATTTGTGCTATAGGATTACTTCACAGGAGAGGAAATTTATCATTGGGTTTGGTTTCAGTGTATGTAGATGGACATCATGCCATTTATGCAGGGAAAGCACAGGCCTCCACTGTGCCAGACAACTCACTGGTCCTCACTGGAACTTCCCTGGCAAATTCTCTTAGAAGCCCTAAGTTGGTGTAAAAGATGGAGCAATCAGCACGTAGTACAAAATGTTTCGCAAGCTTTGCCCAGTCTGTCTGTGTCACACCCATTTTAGGGAAAAGAAAAATAACGCTTTTGCTTAGCCATATAAATAGTTGTAATTATTATTTGCATGTCAGCTCAAACTTTGTGAGATGCAGGGTAAACACAGAAACAACTGAAGCCCTGGTTCTGCACCAGAGATCACAAAGTCTGTGTAGATAAAAAAACCCCAAAAGATAAAAAAAGATGTAGGTAAGCACACCCTCCAAAACCAGGCATGTGTTGTCTTTTAGTATTCCTTCTACCACCATCCTGTATCAGAGAAAATTGAATTTACCTTCAAAGCTGCAAGGCTCAGAGAAATAAAAGAACAGCAAACCACAAACATGGTATTCTTCTTACTGGCTTTTTTTGCAAGGTGATGTTTGTGCAGAAGAATGAAGCTCTTGTCTCTGAGGTGTGATGAAGAAATATGGAATAATGTGACTTGTGACAAAATCATGAGACCTGCCAAACTGTTTCTCAGTCCATTGCCCAAATGTACCTGTTGTTCTTCTCTACCCAACAGACCAGCCTCTGCTGCACAAAGCCAGGCTCCCCAGGGAGAGCAGACAGCTCTGAAATGGGTGCGAGGCAGCACGTGCTGGCTGATCTAGTCAGTACAGGTCAAACCAGGGAAGAAGGAGCAGCATGGCCTTCAGCAAAAAAACAGTTCAGGGACCTGGAGAACTGGCTGCCTTTGTGAGCCGGGGCTGAAGTCCTTGCTGCTGTGCCTCTCCCTGCGCTTGCTCCCTGCCTGACCTCACTCGGCTGCAGCTAGCTCAAGTATGCCAGCCATGCTGATTGTAATGTGGAGATCACTGTGCGCGAGCCAGAGGAGAAAATAGCTGGGCAGATGGTGCTATATTAAGGAGAGCGTCTCAGAATTGTCTGCTGGGATTCTCCAGGGGCAAGGGCCTGTCTTGGCCTCACTTGCTCTCTGCCTTCCCCAGAGTCTCCTCCTCTCCTGCCATTTTTCTCCCTTATAGATCCTCCCTCACTGGGGAAGCTGTGGGGTGATGCACAGTCCAAGGGCTGTTACCTCCAGCTGGAATTTGTGGGAAGATGAAACCTGGGTGTACGAAGCCTGTGCCCCATCTGTGTTCAAGCAAGCCGGAGGCCCCTCCGTTCCCACGCCCCAGTCCCACTCTCTGCTCCCACACAGGTCCCAGGGCAGGACCCAAGTGGCAGTCTTCTGCAGGGATGGGCTGGCATGGGCAAGGGAGGGCCTCCTAATCTTCCTTGTCAGCA
The DNA here is from genome assembly GCA_013400615.1 of Syrrhaptes paradoxus. Taxonomy (NCBI): domain Eukaryota; kingdom Metazoa; phylum Chordata; class Aves; order Pterocliformes; family Pteroclidae; genus Syrrhaptes; species Syrrhaptes paradoxus. Next base: position 237,109 of record VZTO01006371.1, read on the forward strand.
GTCAGCTTTCTGCTCTTCAGACTCCACGGGGGAAGGACTTGCAGCAGCATGTTTTTCTTCTTCCTCTCCCAGCCTCAGCTCCTCTCCTTTCCCCCCTCCCACTGCTCCCAGCCAGTACCAGCCTTGCTCCTCAACCCTGTCAGTTGTCTCTGCCTCCCTCCCAGCTCTCCCCTCCGGTTCCCAGCCAAGCTCCAGCGAGCAGGGCAGCAGGCAGGGGCAGGAGGGGAGGACAGTGACAAGACACAGCTGCTGGCTGCTCTCCGCAGCTCTGAGAGTGGCCCCTAGTGACCAGCAGCGGAGCAGGCTGGGCATGGATGGATGGATGGACGCATGGTGGGACAGAGGACACTGGTGACCCCTCAGGAGGTCAGCGCACGCTCCCCCAGGTCATCTTTTGTAAACAAGCAAGACCTGCCTAGTACGGAAAACAAACGGGAGAAGAAAAACGCTTAGGTTGATGATGCAATTGAAGGGCCTGAAAATTTGTGGCTTTGCACTATTACCCTTCAACTATTTGGTGGCACTAAGACCATTTCCTAGGGCATGGAGGTCTCAAGGAGGCTGGGCAGAATTTCCCTTGCTCAATCCCCTCCCCAGCTCTGCTGGAAAACAGAGTTCACATGTTGCATGACTTTTCCAGCCCTTTGAAACATCCTGATGGATAATATAAAGACAGCAGCCGAAAGCACATGGAACGGTCATCTACCTTTATCAGTGCAGGCATCTGGTGTTTGGAGGGCTCAGAAAGGAACAGAGCTGTCTGGTCAGATGTGATATGAGCTCAAGTGCAGTATGTCTGGGCTGTGGCTGGGATCCCTAGCTGGTCACTGCAGAAAACTGGAGTGCAAAGAAGCCCTGGAGTTGCTCTAAGTAATGGGTGTTTAGGATCCTACATGTACAGAGAGAAAACTGGCTCCTTTCACCAGTCAGAGTGTGGAAGGATCAAAGATGGAAATACTGGGATTGATCACAGTGGATATCAAAAGGGATGCTAGAAGATAAAGAAGCACAAGCAGACGCACCAAACAGTAATACAGTCACTCAGAGATGCTGCAAAAGGCATGTGGGACAGTGGCCATCGTTGGCTCTTGATAGCACACATCTCACTTGGTTACCTCTTCTGTTGTAGTTTTACCATCTGTGAACAGTTTTCATGACACTCTTTTTCCACAAAACCCTTTCACAATGTTTTTTCCATATTGAACTTGACAGGTTTTTAAGTGTAAGATTGTCACAGAAAAAGAATGTTGATTTTTTCTGGCTCTTGAATGTTTAAAAAATCTTGTCCACAGCATTGCTCTCAAATAATTTATTTTCAGTGGTTAAAATATGATGCCTCTGGGTTTATAACGTGTACTTCTTCCTATCACTGTTGCCGAGTGGTATTTTGCCCCAGCACTTCATGGTCCACTCAGGACCTAGTTTTGATTCTGAGTCCGCAAGGAAAGAGGCAGGTCAGGTCCCCGATTGCCTGATGCAAAGCGCCGGTGCCTGAGAGTGGGAAATACTAATTCTGCTGTAGAAAGCGACATGACATGCCATCTGCACAATGCGGGGCAGTTATGGTCATTCATGTTCAAAAAAGATTGATTCACGCTGGAACAGGTGCAAAGAAAGGCAGCGGGAGGATTAGGGCATTGGAGAGCTGAGGTTATAAAAGTAGACTAAAAGAGCTTGGCTTATTTAGTCCAGCACCACGAAGGCTGAGAGAGGGATATGATTGCTCTCTATAAATACATCCTGGAGGTTAATGCTAAGGAGGAAGAGGAGCTATTTCAGTTAGAGGACAATGCTGACACAAAAGCAAATGGGCATCATAAAGCTGGCGTGCAGAAGCCGAGGTGGGAGGTTAGGTAGATGTCGGGCAGCTGGCTGCCGGCAGGGTGAAGGCAGGGTGAGGGCAGGGGGCTCGGGCAGCTCGTGGGGAGGCTGCTGTGGCTTCCCCTGCACGCAAGCTGGGCACAGAAGCCATGGGTGCATGGGACCCTGTCAGGAGACATGTCGCTGAGCCTGTTTGGTGGAGCGCTGGGGAGGTGGCACTGCAGACCTGCAGCTCCCACCCCGCCTGGGCCCTGAGGGCACCGGCAGCCCTGGTGTCCCTGCCCAGTCCCCTGGGGCTCCCCCACGGCCCAGGACACCCTGTCAGCTCCTGCCCCAGCCGTGCTGCAGCAGGGCCAGCCTCCAACTCTGCCGAGCCATGGGCCCACCCAGGGGCCTGGGCCTGTTCCCCATCCCCAGGAAGACGCCCAAAGCCCAGGGCTGGCGCTGACCTCCCTGGGCCCGTGAGGGCTGTGGGACAGGTCCCCGCCAGCCATGTTGGCCTCACTGCTGGGGGTAAGCAGCGTGGGGCTGTGCTGATCTCCATGCTGGGCTTTCACCAGCCTGTTGATTACAATGGCCATAGTGGTCTCAGTTTGCCTGCCTGGACGGGGAAGAAGAACCATTGAGATGGGGCATGCTGGCGACCGCTTTGTTTTGTGGTTTGGGGGGAGAGGTTTCCCTGTAATGGCTTCGAGGGGGGATTTTGGGGTATGGAAGGAGGCGGCTGCCCTGGTCTGCTGCTGGCTGTGGGGCCAGGGCCCAGGAGTGCAGCCAGCTCCCCAGGGCTGGTGCTGCAGCAGTGCAGGGTGTCCCCAGGAGGCCGCGGACATTTTGTTCCTGGTGCAGAGCATGGTCAGCCACCTGAGTCAGCCCGTGGCTCTCTGGACATGTCTGACACTTGAAATCACTTGCATTGTGTTGTGCTTCAAATCTCTGACTTGGGCTTCAGATCTCGCTGCCTAAAAATGTTGGCAACACGAGTGGACGAGTGAGTTGCTCTCAGTGATGGGAGCTGAGTGACTGCTGCCTTGCCAGTCCAGTTTTATTTCCACCCTGTTCCATATGCTCGCTGAGAGACTTCACCTTCAGATCAGTGGGGTGGAGAGGGTCTGCCAGTGAAACTGTGCCAACTGCTGAAGCATGCTTGGCCAGGGC
>VZTO01006371.1:240391-364592 GCA_013400615.1 Syrrhaptes paradoxus
GGTGCCTGAGAGTGGGAAATACTAATTCTGCTGTAGAAAGCGACATGACATGCCATCTGCACAATGCGGGGCAGTTATGGTCATTCATGTTCAAAAAAGATTGATTCACGCTGGAACAGGTGCAAAGAAAGGCAGCGGGAGGATTAGGGCATTGGAGAGCTGAGGTTATAAAAGTAGACTAAAAGAGCTTGGCTTATTTAGTCCAGCACCACGAAGGCTGAGAGAGGGATATGATTGCTCTCTATAAATACATCCTGGAGGTTAATGCTAAGGAGGAAGAGGAGCTATTTCAGTTAGAGGACAATGCTGACACAAAAGCAAATGGGCATCATAAAGCCGGCGTGCAGAAACCGAGGTGGGAGGTTAGGTAGATGTCAGGCGTTGCAAAGCAGCTGGCTGCCGGCAGGGTGAAGGCAGGGTGAGGGCAGGGGGCTCGGGCAGCTCGTGGGGAGGCTGCTGTGGCTTCCCCTGCACGCAAGCTGGGCACAGAAGCCATGGGTGCATGGGACCCTGTCAGGAGACATCTCGCTGAGCCTGTTTGGTGGAGCGCTGGGGAGGTGGCACTGCAGACCTGCAGCTCCCACCCCGCCTGGGCCCTGAGGGCACCGGCAGCCCTGGTGTCCCTGCCCAGTCCCCTGGGGCTCCCCCACGGCCCAGGACACCCTGTCAGCTCCTGCCCCAGCCGTGCTGCAGCAGGGCCAGCCTCCAACTCTGCCGAGCCATGGGCCCACCCAGGGGCCTGGGCCTGTTCCCCATCCCCAGGAAGACGCCCAAAGCCCAGGGCTGGCGCTGACCTCCCTGGGCCCATGAGGGCTGTGGGACAGGTCCCCGCCAGCCATGTTGGCCTCACTGCTGGGGGTAAGCAGCGTGGGGCTGTGCTGATCTCCATGCTGGGCTTTCACCAGCCTGTTGATTACAATGGCCATAGTGGTCTCAGTTTGCCCGCCTGGACGGGGAAGAAGAACCATTGAGATGGGGCATGCTGGCGACCGCTTTGTTTTGTGGTTTGGGGGGAGAGGTTTCCCTGTAATGGCTTCGAGGGGGGATTTTGGGGTATGGAAGGAGGCGGCTGCCCTGGTCTGCTGCTGGCTGTGGGGCCAGGGCCCAGGAGTGCAGCCAGCTCCCCAGGGCTGGTGCTGCAGCAGTGCAGGGTATCCCCAGGAGGCCGCGGACATTTTGTTCCTGGTGCAGAGCACGGTCAGCCACCGGAGTCAGCCCGTGGCTCTCTGGACATGTCTGACACTTGAAATCACTTGCATTGTGTTGTGCTTCAAATCTCTGACTTGGGCTTCAGATCTCGCTGCCTAAAAATGTTGGCAACACGAGTGGACGAGTGAGTTGCTCTCAGTGATGGGAGCTGAGTGACTGCTGCCTTGCCAGTCCAGTTTTATTTCCACCCTGTTCCATATGCTCGCTGAGAGACTTCACCTTCAGATCAGTGGGGTGGAGAGGGTCTGCCAGTGAAACTGTGCCAACTGCTGAAGCATGCTTGGCCAGGGCAGGAGCCCCGCCTTTGCTCCCCAGGAAGATGCTGCTGCTTGCTCTCAGGATGCTCTGTCGGTAGAGCGCTCTGAGCCCACCCCACCTTCAGCAGCCAGGCCACCCGCCTGAGGACCAGGTGACATAAAGCAATGGAGACCATACCTAACTGGCAGGGTGAGCTTTTGTTGTTCCTTTCAAAACAAATAACGTCACAGTCACAAGTAACCTGGCTCATGTGTTTCGGGCCTCTTCCCTCACTATCCCCTTTTCTATTTTCATTGCTTGAGGCTGAGGGCAGCCCATGGGATGAATATTTCACTCTGGACTTCAATTCAGCTGTTAAGTCAGGAAATTCGCCAGAAATGTCATTCTTTCTTATATCTTCAGTATAATAGCTGGCAGGATGGCAAACAGATCACTCAGGATGAGACATTACAACACCTTTATGCCTGGCGTAAGATGGTATGTGGCTGCACTGCCTGTGGGTAGATGCTTGGCTAACAGTGCTTCTTTAAGGAGAGATTTTTTTTTTTTTTAATTAAATACCTCTTCTCTTGCTTTGTTCAGTGAGTTCTGCTGGTTGGGACATCCTGTATCAGAAGGGACCCGTCAATGCATGTGTTAGATGCCTGCTGCCCTCTAATGGCTGACTGTCCTTGGGAGCCTTGGGAGAGCACAGGTTTTGTGTATTCAGTGAAAGAAATCTGGTTAGGTCAGAGCTTTTTCCAGCGATTTCATGGCATGGGATGAATCTCAGCAGAGAGCGTGGATAGATCTCTTCACGACTCTTCATGGAAAAACGTGCCTCTTTTCCCCACGCTCGGTGCAAACCCCAGTGCTCCTTGCTTCTGCCACATCCCATCCTGCTTTGATTCCGGTTAGGGAAGTACTTGCCTTTCCTAATGACTTTAGGTGTGGTTTAGAGGGTGGACAAAGAAGGAAAACAACAGCACAGCCCTTGAACTCCATCATCTTTCTGCAGACCACAGGAGACCTGCAGAACATGGTTGGAAAAACACTGCTCCGGACTCGCCAGACACTTGGAGAGTTCAGACAGCTCTATTTGTGAAATGCTTTACTGTGGTAATGGAGACACAGTGTCAGCTTCTGCTAGTTCGCTACCAGAGGGGTAATAACGTCTGCTCTCTTCTGAGAACGCCTGCCTTGCTGACTTAGAGGAATTACATTTCTTACCAAGTGGGGAACCATGCAGTTCCCTCCTGAATGCCTTGCTGCAGCTTATCTGTGGGCAAGTTATACACCGTGTTGCTCCCTCAAGAGCATTTCCTGAACCAGCACAGGCTCCCTGGAAAGCCCAGTGCTCACTGTGTGTTGTGAAGTTCTTCTGTTTTTCTCCTCAGAAAAAGATCTTTAAGACCGTCTGGAGGTACACTGCTGTATTGGAGCAGCACGAGGGGAGCAGTAAGATATCTGGAAGGAATTTTGCAGATGAGTTAATGATCAGTGGAGTATGAAGAATGGCACCGACACAGCCTGCATCTCTTTGCCAAGGAATCTAGCATCCTACTGAGGACTGGAGGCCATAAGCGACAGGGGAAAATGAAAGATGAATTGCAGTTAAGCAGACAAACAAATACTCTGAGAGCTCTTAGAGGAAAGTTCCAGGGGCTAGAGCCTAACTTCATTCACAGCTTTCTCCTTCTTTTGACTTAACTACTTTTGCTAATTTTGATAACAATCTCCATGAGAATGCAGGATCATGACTGTTGTTTCATCACAGCCAGCCTCAGTGAAAGTTTAATGAAAACAGCAAGGCTGCAATCTTTGATGTTCCCTCTTCTATCCAGCCTGCAAAGAACAGTTTTAGTGCTCTATTTATAAAATGTATTTTAAATCTGGGTTTGTACATTTTGTACATTTTGGGGGGGGGGGGTGAAAGCCTGGCTTCATTCAAATCAGTGGGAGTTTTGCCATGATTTGCATGGGCCAGAGTTTCATCCTTGTTTATGTAGTTTTGCAGCCAGGCTGAAGAACTATTAGGATGCCTGGGCCAGAAAAAGAAATCTTGAATCTCAACACGGCTGCAAACAGTTGGTGTAAAAATGCTGGGAAAGTCCCAAGGAAATTGAACTGGCATAACAGTCATGCGTTTAGCTGGCTGTTTTAGATGCTTTTTGTTTTGTGCTCTCCATCTCCCCTCTCACTGCCTGAACTGAGAATGATGTGCTACAGCCCAACCTGATCTGCAGAGAGCTGTAATTCTGACACGCAGCCATCTGCAATGCCTTCACAAGCAGGGGAATGCTGGGTAGCTTTTTAAGATCAGATAATAGGCGGGTGCAAGACAACTAGAAGTCTGAACATACTTACTAAGCAATGTTCCTGACTAATGCAGGCAGCAGTCGGTTTAACAGCAATCTGCATTTGGTAGCCAAGGCGCTATGGGATGAGCTTGGATCAGGTTCGGGCATGCACCAGGTTAAAAAACTGCTCTGTTAGATGGGTTGCTTTTTCTAAGCTGCCATTATGGGTCAGTGCAACACAGTGAACTAGGAGCCACGTGTGAAAAGGATTTCTAGGTCACATCTCTGTGAATCTGCACCCGTGGGATTTTCAGGTGGTCTTTCTATATCTAGTAGCACTCATCAGCTTCTAAATTCCCCAGTCTTGTGTCTACGCAGCAAAGAGCATGTGCAGCTGTTCATTTCATTTGATAAATCCTGTACCTCATCTTCCAGAATAACAGTCAACATACTTAAAATTTCTATTTCGAGTAGGCCGGCGAAACCAATAAGTTACAGTGTAATTTTTACCCCAGAAGCTGCACTGAATTTAAAAATGGTTTCATCTGTGCAGCTTCTTCTGCTAAAACACTGGAATGCAAGGTACCAGACAAATAACCTGAACATCTACACATGTCTGCAACACTTTAAAGTGGGTGTATGATTTTAAACTCATTTAATTTAATATTGTACCACCCAAGCATAGCACCTTGTGTATGGAAAGTTTCATGGGTACCACCAAGGGCTGTGCTGGATTGTTAGAACAGGCAACTCTTAAGGTAGAGCTTTGAGCTAAAAATAAGTCACTCAGCCCAAGTGCCCACATAAGGTTTTGCTACGCTCCATAGCTTATCTGGTAGCAGTGACTTCAGAGGAACTACATGGAAAAATGCAAGAAGAAAATTTGGTCCTAGGCTCTGATCTCAGAACTTCCTGCAGGCCCCAGAAGTGCATAAAGCAAACACAGATACTTGTTTGGTACAGTGCTGTCCTTTCTTTCCACAGAATTTGCTTCAGAAAAATGAGGATCCAGTCAAGTACAGACTAATCCCAGACCCAAACATGATGGCTGAAGAGTGGCTGGACTGGATCCTACAGGCCTTGTTTAAAACAAAACAAAAAACCAAAACAGAAAAGCCCAACAGTGCTGCTGACACAGGTTCCATTTTTGCCTGAGGGAGACCTACCAGGTTTGATACTTGGTGAATGAAAAGTGAAATTGTTGGGGTGACTTCCCTGTTTTCTTCAAATAAACATGCCAACACTCCCATCAAAAGCAACACTCTGCACAGAACCAGTTTGGTTTCCTCTCCTAGGCAGGACCCACCAGAGAGAATTTTGTCAAATCCTGCCAAGGTGGTGGTGGCTGTAATAATCTGGATATAAACAGGGCAAAGGGACAGCCCACAGGCCTTCCTTTGCCCCTGCCAGTGGAAAAGGGATGGGTGAGGTTTCCCTGCTGTTGTTCAGCTGTTGGTTAACAGAAGAGGCTGTTTGCTATTTGGGTTGCACTGGTTGAGCAGCAGCCCCCGTCTGCAGCTGTATCGTGTTACATACTGTTATGCAACCCCATCCTCTCTTGCAAACAATGACAGGAGCAACCTAAATCATGAAACATAAAGACTATAATTAAAGAGGGGAAAGTGCTTATTTTGCATTTGGATACCCACAGCCAATTCAGATTAGCTGAACTAGCAAATCATTTGGCACAGGCTTAATGAGGATAACATTTGCACTGGACTAAACGATGGTTTTTACCCTACTGTCGACCAAGACAGCAGTGTAACCTGACTAATGCTGCCATGGCTTGGGCAGTTCTCTCTCTTGACAGACGGTGAGATTTACACTATGAACAGGAGCAGCCCTGCAGTCAAAGGTTCTGCCTCATGTTTTGAAGCCATTAGCACCAGAGGCAGCTCTGGTTCAGATGATGCTTCAGGTCCATTTCTTAAGATTGGAAGTTTGTAGGTCTTCAAATCTGATACTCTCTGCTCAGACTGTGCCCTACCTTTCCCTGCCAGGTTTACCCTCTTCATGCTGCTTGGGGGGTATTATGCATCCATGCATCTTGCTGCCACAGTTAGCTATAAAAAGTGGAAGCCCCCAGCCAGGAACTCTGAATTTAGAGAGTGGGCAACTGTGCAAACCCCCTCAAAGCTTTGGAAAGGAAAGTGTTTCTGAACACCCTATGCCCTCCCTCTCACTTCTTAAAGGAAAAAGAGCCACAATTTTTAAGATCTGATGTTTCTTTCAGATTTTTCTTGCTGGAGGTCTTCCTTGGGGAACCCAGGTTAGTAGCTTACACAGGCACTAATGGAACAGCAGCTGTTTAATGTTAAACAAGGGGAGATTTTCATCCAACTGATTGCTAGATATTTGACTTAAATAAGAATTAATTAAGAATAAAGGCCCCGCTTCCCTTTTAGCTTGCAACTTTTACTCTGGTGAACATCTCCATAGGACTTAGTTCAGTTTTCTGATTTATACCACAGTCCTCAGGACTCCCAAAGTTCTTAGTAAGGTGAGAACAAAAGCTGAATGTTTTTATGTTGCTGCCTTGGGGACTATGAAACTGTATACCTGCTGAATCTTCAGTTGACCCTAGGGATATCTAGTGGGGGGAGGAAAATACCTTCAGTTTAAAATGTAAAATATGGGCAAGATGAATCAGCACAATTTTGATACTGGTGGCTCCACCCACCTGTTTTAATCATGCATCTTCTCCTTTTTCCTGCTGTAATCATTCTCTGTACTTAGTTAGAATTATTTTACAGATCACCAAATACCAGAAATTATGCAAGTTACACTGTCTCAGTATCAGTGAAACCCACTTCTTGAAAATTTATATTGGATATGAAGATAATTACCCATGACTGTGGGCAAGTAGGTCGACAGTTTAGTTTATGGAGAGTTCTGCAAAACACTGATGTCAAAACACTGCAGCATCTGTACCGTTGGTTGCATAGTGAACACATTCTTGTCCCACTGCTGTCCAGACTCTTGAATTATCCCTTCCCACAGCCATCCCATCACAGCCAAAAGTGTACCTATCTGAAGAGTCAGGCAGCTCTTCACATGGGAAGACGTTGCATGATATTGAAAAACAGCTCTGTTTCTCCATATGCACACATTTTTTTCACAGTTAATCTCTCATTCCTCTGCATCAGTCTCTGAGAGGAAAAGTTCAGGCATCTTAGCCTTGAAAATAGCTCTGTGTTACCCAGACAGTTAGCTAAATTTGAGATGCAACAGGTTAATCCACAGAGGCATCGTTAAGGCTGGGGGCTATGTTTACCAGGAGGGTACAATGTCACATTTCACTGACTACAGTATTGGTCAGACAGGAGACACTGCCTTTATCGACACAGCAAGCTAGTATCTAGCCCAGGTATACCTATACCCCAGCTTCCTCTCGGAGCCCCACATCCAGAGACATTTCTTAACTTCTCCCAGGTTTCAGGCCCCTAATTTTTTGTGTAAATCCTGGGATAAGAACCTCAGCAGCCCTTGGCCAGCCTAGCTCTGCTTCTGCTTAGCTTTACTATAGGCTTTGGGTGAGAACTATGATGATTTTGCATGCTAATGAATCCTTAATTTTATCTGCATTTAGATGCTTTCTCCCCTTAGCTGAGCTGAGCACACAGCATGTGGTTCATCATGTGCCTGAATATTTAGCAGGTGACTAGTCTTCCATGCTGATAGAGAGGAGCTTAGTTACACCTGGGATCATTTCCAAGCTATAAGGTCCAGCTAAGCCTAGGCAGGAGGTTTGTCTGTGGAGGCAGGGGGAGATTTCCAAAGTGGAGCTAATAGGGTTAATTTAGCACTCCCTTGCCTTTAGGGTTGTCCCAGGTTGCTCACTTGCTTTTAGTCAAGTGATAAAGCAGCAGCTGGTGCAATACACCATTTTCAATTGCCTTTATATTTGGTCCTCCAGCAATCCAGAAAGAGAGTTTGAACTTGGCTCTACTAGCAGCTTTTACTTTCACCTTTGGAAGGATAGAGGTGGGAGAGGATGTGGCTGAAAATGTTGTTCTTAGTGCAGGTTCTTGCCCTTTCCCTCATGGAGAAACAATCTGATATTCCCCCTATCTACAGGAGCTTCTCTGACTGAAGGTACTGTTGCCAGGCAATTTTTAAAGTATATTGTTTAATTTTTATTTTTTAAGTATGGGCTCAAGTTCATGGACAATTGTTGTTCTTATTGCTTTTTTTTCTTTTTTTTAAAAAAAAGCTACTTTGGGAATACTTAGGCCTAGGCTGATACTCAGAATTTGTTTCTCTGTGATGCTGCAAGGACTGCAGGGAGCAAAAACTGCCCACAGAGCGCAAAAGAAAGGCCCTTTGGCAGCTGCTGGTGTCACCTACGCAAAGATCCTGGGAAAGCTGTTTCCACGGATCACAGTGCCTTGTCAGATGGGCTACCAGTATTTAATACTTCTTCAGAAGTCATGTATTTACAAACTCAGATGCTGATATCAAACGCTTGGTAACTTAAGAAGGTGGAATTGTATGTTATGCTGGTATATTCTTCCTTATTCTTCTATGTCTTCCCTTCCTCTAAATTCCCAGTCTGTTTTCTACTTTAGCTCTGTACTGCCAAAAGCCACTTGAAACAGGTTGTTCTCTTTTTTAGCTTTCAATGATTCCAGTCAAATTCAATGAGTTAATTTCTTCTACGTATGTTAAAAACAAAGGTTCTCTTCTGGTTCAAGTGCTGCTTTGCTGAAGTCTGTCCTTTCTTTTCACTTTTTTTTTTTTTTAAATCAAATTTATGGTTGCTTCTCCACAAAGTATGAAAGTTTCTTTTTATTATTATTTTAAGGAAAAAATATAACTGCCGTGGTTTCCCACTTCCTGGATGACATTGGCAACTTTACATGTGGCTACTGACATTTCAAGAGAACCATCTTATACAGGCAGTCTGTGTTTGGCTAAATTTAGCAAGCTATGGATCAAGTGGCAAATATGTTCCACCCTGAAACCTATTTTAGGGAGGAACTCGGCATAGGCACCAAGAGGTTAAAAAGTTGTGTTGGGGAGAAGGAGGGGAAAAAAAAAAGCAAAGAAGCAAAATATTTTGCAAGAATTGTTGCTATGTTCTGAGCTTCAGCTCTTGAACACTGAGGTTCTGAATCACGTTCACTGGGGAAACAGCTGCAGCTGTTTAAGATGCTACTGCTCCTCAGCTGTTTGTTACCGTCCCTTAGCAGGCTGGGGTCTGAGCACAAACCTTCCTCAGCAGCTTAGGCTTAAAGTAGCAGGTTCTAACCTGAAGCATGTAAGACCCAGGTACATACCCCTGTCCCCCAGCATTGCTGGGGAGCGCAGCAGTCCCTTCAAGAGCACGGAGGTGGGTATGGATATTGTAAGCAGGCCCAGTAAGTTTCTGTAATGGATTTGGGAGGATTGCATTTATGTGTACTGTGTGCCTGAGAGTCCTGACTGTACTCTGCTGTCCCAGATAATGAAATATGTTTCTACATATTCAGTTGTGACTGGGTTAGTTAAAATTGTTTTGGAAAATTGACTTGGCTAAATCACAGAGGAATCATAGTGTGGACATGCTGGTCTGTAATTAATTGATGAGCACTAACCAGATAAAAACCAGTTGTCAGCTCGCATAAGTGCATTCATATGGGTTTGTGCATGTTTAGCCAAACAGTTCAAATTCTGTTTTGATTCAACTCCTTCTACACTCTGTTTATTTCCTTGTATAAAAGTGTATGTTAGCAAAAACGAGGTGTAATGCTGTCCCAGAACAGAGGTGTACCACTGCATGCTCATCCTCTCCCTACTGCTGGGGCTGCCCTGTGGTGGAAGATGCAAAGCAGACTGCCTCCCTGGGAGCCCTGCCAGCGGCTGACTCAAGGCGAAGGATCTCCGGGACTGACTGTAATGGATAAGAGCCGCACCCGGCTGGTTAAGCAGCACACCTGGTGCTGTCTGCTCTGGCAGTGATTGGGAAAGACATGGATGTTGGCTGGCATAGCTCCCTGACAGTGTGCCTGCAGCTCACCTGGGCTTCAGTCACGAGCAGTCCTGCGAGTTGACCCCAGCTTGTGCTGCTGGTGGGGAGCTGGCACAGCCCTCCCCTTCCCTGCTGAAGGAGGCAGGTGGATGAAATGATGATGGGGCAGCTGATACAATGGGCTGGCTCCTTGCTTACTCTTGGGGCGAGTTCTTGGTTGAGGACCCAGAGGTATGTTAGAAGCAGGAGAGGGGCAGCTAGTTTCTAGTGGGGATGCTGGGCTGTCAATGTGGGAGTGTAGGAGACTTCCAGCTGTGCTACTGGCCTCAGCTTCCCCTAGAAACAAAATAGGGCTAATAACTCCTCTGTCATGAAGTTCAATCTCTGCAATATTTAACATAACTTAAGGGAGCGTTCACGGGACTATCACTGGTTTCGTTTTTTTTTTTTTATTAGCAAGACTGGCACTTATTAAAGTGGAAATAATTTGGGGATATACCAGGCTCCTCACTGTGTAGTTTGCTTGTCTGTTTTTTTACTGAGCTCAATTCATTGACAAAATAGTTTAGTGTCTTGTGCATCAACTATCAATGTAGTGAGAAAATAAGCATGATGAATTTTTTTAAAGGTTTTTGTACCACAGTTGCAGGAAAAAGGGGGAGTGTGTTCCCTTTTTTGTTAGGATGCAGTAAATAGTTCATTATTGAATCTTAACACAGAGGTGTTGACTAGCCTCAAAGGCATTCTGGCAAGGTGGAAACTAATGCAATAAGTGTGTTTGGTGCCCAAGTGTTTAGGAGAGATGCTTTGCTAAGCATTCAGTAGTCTTCTTTTTTTCACAAAAGTCATGAGAGCACTTGGTGCTCAGCCCTAAAAGCCTCTTGCAAGGCCAGAGAAGGCTATATTTAGTTTTCTTGTTTCTTGGTATTTGTGAAGTTGGAGAAGGGGGGGGGGGGAATCCCACCCCAAACCTGAAAGGTAGCATACTCAATCCCCCTTCCCTGCCACCGCCCCCCCCCCCTACAATATTTCTCAAGCTACAAGAAAGTCCCCTCAAAAAGAGCAGAAACCAAATTTAATAGTGACAGTTTTGCAAGCAGCCTTAAAAACTCAACAAAAGAACACAAACCTCTTGAAAACACCACCTTGACTTTAGTCAGGGCAACACAGGTTGGATTACAGTTTTCAGATCAGACTCATCCTCCTCTGTTTTCATTTCTGTGAAAATGAGCACAAGTAGAATTGGCCATTTCAGCCCCTCCTTGCAGGATGCAGCAGTGTTGAAGAGCAGAAAGTAATACTTCAAGGCTGCTTGGAAAGAGATGGAGTTTAATTCCCACCTTAATCAGTGAAATGGGCTCTTTCCTGTTTATTTCAATGAGGGCTGCTGCAGACACTAATAGACGGAGGTGAAATTGCAAATAGACTAAACCTCACTGAAACTGGTGGTGGAGGGGAGGCTCTGCCCCCCACTGCTTCATTTATGGTAGGAGTAGGAAACTCCTAAGGTCCCTAAACATACTTGAAAGGTGGGAATACTGGAGCCCCTGCCTGAAACATGCATTCCTGACAGGCAGCAGGGTCTTCAGCTTGCTATTGACTTGTCCAATATGAAAGGATTGAGAAGAGCAGGGAAAAATGTCCTGATGGCTGCTGAACACACTATCCAGCTCTCCTCTTTCCTGTGTTCCTCCCTGAACCTGAAGTGAGATACTTGTAGAGACACAAACAAATCCATCGCCCTTCACCCTCCCAACAGTGATTTTTATCTTTTTTTTTTTTTTCAGTAGAATCAGCTTGCTGTGGAATGGCAGGGATGGTTGTGCTGGCCTGAGGGAGAAGCACAGCTGCAGACAGAGGTTGTGAGGAGGTGAGAGGGTGATTCCTAGGAAAAAAAATCTGCTGAGTCTTGTGTTGGCAGCTGAAGCTGTTAATGAACTGACTGTGGATCTGCTGCAGGGCATGGGCAGCTGTATTAATGCCTGGTATTGACAGGTTTGCTGCTGTACCAGCCTGTTACTGGAGTTGGCTTGGGAGTAGGGACATGCTGTGCTTGGCTGTCCCCTCTGCAGCACAGTGATCTTTGGCAGAGAAGGGGTCAGTGGCCCACAACTGGCAGTTGCCTTGAGTTCTGAAGCAGGAATAGTCAGAGATGCTGTCAAGGTTTGAAGAGGCTTTTAAATGGAGTAAGAATTTCAAAGGGTGATGTGAGAATGTGAGCAAATACATTGCTTTGCATTGTTTGATCTCTGCAGTGTTTGTGGGGCGGTGGGGGGTGTGCATTCTTTGTAAGGGATGGAGAGAACACCTCATTCAGCTACCAAATCTGCTTGTAATGGGAATTTACCGCTCCCTACATTTTTTGGCTGGCTGCTGAGGTTGGAAGGGATAACAGTAGCACTGTCCTGGGGTTAGCGTTGCTCTAGTCATGAGGAGGGAGCTCTGCCTTGTCAACATAGGTTGAAATAATCTCTTACTGTGGACACAGATGATATTTAAGCCATTAACACTTTAGTAATAAATCTCGGATGATAAAGTCCTAGTGAAGTGGCTTTGATAAAAATCAAGATGATTGCTTAACTGGAAACTTTTCTACTTTCAAGGCACTTGCACTATGTTGGTGTACGACACTAGGCTTGCTCCAACAAGTAAGGGCCCAGTGGGGCAATTCAAAAGGTTTGTGGCCTGCTCCTTGTTGCTGTGTGGAGAGGAGGGACTGCCAGATCCTCAGGAAAGCTGGTAATTGGGTTGGTTTCCAGAAAAATCAGTTCTTGTGAGTAGCTCCTCTAATGAATCCCAGGAGCTCTTGGAAAATTATTTGCTCTGGTACTGCCAGCCCAGGACCATTCTCTTGATGGCCTTGGTGGGAAGCAGGGTGGATACAGGCTTGTGGGGCTGTCAGCAGCAAAAGCAGCGTTTCTGAGAGGTGTTGAGCTCACTGCATGTACACAGGCCAGCTCTTACACCTGTGTGTGATATGTGATGTTCAGGGAAGATGAGGTGTGTAGTACTCATGTGGTGAGAAGAACTTGTGGCCTGACTCTAGCTAGAAATTTGGGCACTGCCGTCCAGAGTGCATAGCTTGCAAAGCTTCATTTGCTGGTAGTTTCTGCAGTTGTGGTAGAGAAGGGCCAAGTTTCAGGGAGGAAAAAAGCGGCCATGGGAACTTTTAAATCACTAAAAAAAGACACAGACACTGCAATCTTTGCTATGACTCATCTCGGTTGTTATTTGAAAAAGGCAGGCTGAACAGTTGTGGACCTCCTTGCTCAAGGGAGCAGCACTCATTTGTGAACTTGCTGAAGCCCTGAAAGCAGAATTGGTGTAGGTGAGCAGTTCCCATGCTGAGCCTCTGACCACTGATTTCCCTCCAACCATGGCCAGATGCAGCTTAGGGAGAGCTAGCAGGTCATGGCTGGCTAGTTTCTTCCCACCTGTTGTTTCCCCTGCTGCTAAACAAGTTTGAGAAGTGAAAATCCAGCAAATACATTCTCATCATTGTCTTCCTCCTGCAACAAACAATTAAATAGTTGTGGGAATATTGGTAATTCCTGGATGATGGGGCTTGGCGTTGCAGTGAGTGTTGCAAATGGGAGGTGGGGGTTGTCTATGGGCAAAGCTGGTGTCTCCATTATCAGAGCGTAAGTGGAGGTAATTTCAGGATGTTTTGTCAATGTTTTTCCTGCTTTGAATTTTATTCCAGACTCACGGAGAGTCAAAGCACTGCTGTAAATTGCAGCAGCTTGTTTGGTCACCTCCCTTCAGTGAACAAGCCATGCTTCCGTGGGGCCTTGCTGAGACATGAAAGTGCCGACAGACGAGTTCTGGTAAACCTCGCAGCATCACTGCCTCCTCCCTGGGGATTAGGGACCCACTGAGTCCCAGCAGGAGAGAGTATATCCCTTCAGCTCAGCAAATTTTGGTGCAAACTGCTGAGGAGGGTAGTTCTGTGCCATTTCACTGTCCAGCAGCCCGGGCACTGGGCAGAGAAGTCCTGCTGTCCCCAGCCACTGATGCTGTTTGCTCAGGGAGTGGGAGTCAGGGTGATAAGGTGTCCCTCCTGATAAAGCGCTTTTGTTGTTTGCCTGCTGGGTCAGAGCTGGGTAGGTGTGCTGCATTGCTGTGCGTTAAGGGTGTAGGCTGTTCAAAAGAGATTTAAAAAAGGACTTTGAATGGGCAGGGTCCAGGTGTCAGAGGGTTAACACAGAACAGTTCTGGCAGTAGCTGGAAGGAGAAAGTTGTATAACATCGCCTTACACCGATTTACACGAGTAAACGTCTCCATCTTAGCCAGGCAGCCCTTTAAAATCTTGATGCGAGAGAGAAATACTCGTGCAATCATAAAGGCGTCGTCTGTTTAAGCACCTTTTATTTTTTTTTTTCAGCCAAGTTTTTGCAGTGGTGTATCGCCATCCTCAAGGCAGGAAAAAAGATTACGGGGGGACGTAGGAGAGGAGGGAAAAAAAAAAAAAAAGACTAGTGGCAAGGCTCAGTAGTTTAACAGTGCCACCTCCTGGATGGCCGGGAGAGGCAGGGGTGTCCCAGCTTTGCACTGACGTGTCCCACGCTTATTAGTTACCAGCAGCACCCGTGAAATCCCACAGAGACTTCTGGCAAAGCCCTGGACCGTGCAGGGTTGCAAAGGGGAAAATCAGCTGCAGCCCAGCAGCCGGGAACTGTCTTTGTTGTGCAAAGGCTGGCTCAAGCAGGATTTTCCCACTTCATGCAAACACTACAAGTCTTCAATATTTTTCATCTGCATGGGATGAAAAGCAGCCCTGATGTCGCCTCCTCTTCCAGCGATGGGGGGCTCAGAACATAACATGCTTTGATTCACAGGGGGCATGTGGTAAGGTCACATCAATTGTCCAAATGCTGATATTTAAATCTCATAAAATGATAATGAAAGGCAACAGATAAAAAGGTATTTTGAAATCAAAAGTCCCTTCCTATAGCACTGGTGTAAAGCTTTCTCCTTAGGAACAGGCTGGGATTTCCTGGTGTGAAGGGGGTATCTTTTGCCCCATCTTCTAGGCCCCTGAACTATTAACAACAATTAGCGTGGTCCATGGGCTGCTACACAAGCCAGCATGGATGTAGCCCAGCAGCCCAGCTGGGGCTTTTTTCGGTGCTGCTGCCAATGCTTCCAGAGCCAGGATGATGCAAGGGTGGCATGGCTGGGCTCTTCCTTGAGATGGCGCGTCCTCTGGAGAGCAAGGACTTGCCTGGGACTGAGGAGCTGGAGTTTGGGGTACTGTGGAAAAGGCTGTCCCTAAGGAGGCCAGCAGAATATGGTATCATTGTTGGAGGAAACCTTGATTTCCCCAAAGGATTTGGTTCACAGCCTTTTTTACTGAGTTTCCATGAAGCTGAGCAGGATCCAGGACTGCCTTGCGTGTGGGTGGCAGTCCCACAGCAGCATAGGTAGCTCTTAATCTCCCATCTTGTGTCCCCACTCCTGGCTACAGCATTCCTGTGACCCCTGCAGTGACAGTTCAAGGAGTTAAACCAGCAGAAAGCACAAGGCAGAGGTGAGCTGCTTTCTGTTGGTGTGGTTTTGTGAACAGGCATGCGGAAGATCAGGGTGAACCTAGTGTGGGTGCGAAGAAGGGGAGAGGAATGCACAGCTGAGGTGGCAGGGGCATGAGCACAGCTCCAGTGGCCTTGGTGCTTTGCTTTGCCCTGGATGTGGAGTTTGTGATGGCCCCCAGTGTGGCTAGGGCAGGCCTTTAGCAGCAGGGTGCACTTCCTGAGGCACATCAGCTGCTTCAAGGTACTTTCAAGAGCACTTTGAGATACTCAGGGCCTTAAAGGCAACGTTTTCCTTCTCTAAGGAAACTATCTTTGCAGAGGTTCCAGTAACAGCATGGGTTGTGGTTTTTTTTCTGTGGATGGCACAAAATATAATCATTTGCACAATATGGCAGGTCTGCTTTCTCATCTTCTATCTGTTGTACCACTTAGACAAGTTCTTCGTATTTATATCTGTATGTCATGGTGTTCCCCATCCTCCTCGCTTTCATTTAATCCTACAGTGTTTCCTGTGGGTGTAGTTATTACTGAGGAAGCAGGAGTGGCAGGAACATCTTGAAACGGCTGTGATGGAAAAACCTGGCAGCGTGGTACTGTCTCCTGAGAAGCACTTCAGCCTGTGGTGGGGCAATGCAGAAACCGCAGCGATGCTTTTGATGTGAGGAATGCTGCATCCTGGGACCTCAGCCTTTAGCTGGGCTGAAGGATTTGGGGTATGAGCCAAGCCAGAAAACTGACTGAGCCTAAAATAAGTAAATAAAGCTACAGGGTAAGTCCAGTGTATTGCCACAGCCAGGAATCCCTTCAGATGGTTTTGCTGCTGAAGCTCCTACATCATCAAGGTACAAGTTAATAGTTTTGGCCTTTCTTCAAAATAGCTCATGATGAGTCTTCTTCCTACCAGTCCTTTCTGCTGTGTGACCCCAGTCTGTGTCTGGAAGGCTCCTCCATTTAATCTATCCTTTAGCCACCATCTTTTCCAGAAAAATGCTTTGCTTGGTCTGGCTGCATCCCCTGACATTGAGCAGAAGATCTTAAAACTTTAATTTTTGTCTATTAATGCTCTCCCCTGCATTTGGGGCTTCATCCTAAGTGGAAGGTAAAAACCAGAAAATTTGCAGAGAAAATACCTCTCAATCCTGACAGTGATATCAGTTGTGTGAAGGTCTGCACAGAGAGACTCTGATTTCAGTTAAGCCAACATAGAAAAAATTCCTTGAATTTTTTTTCACAAGTAGACTAGGATTATTGTTTTTGCCACAGAATACTCTGCTGTGGCTCAAGACAGAGTTATCCAAGCATCTGTTTGTGTCTAAGTTTCTTACTTTGGCTGTACTTGGGATTTGTGTCCCCATTGACCTTTTTTTGCTGGCCAGTGGGAGCGGTTTGCTATTGCAGAGACTATATACGAGAGATCTGTGTGAGCGAGCAGCAGTGACTTGGAGGGGAAAGAGTCCCGCAGTGTCATTTGCTTGCCTCCTTCTACAAGTGCAGTACCAAAGCTCATTGCAGTAGTGGCTCTAGGCCTGTTCGTTTATTTGCACTCATCTGCAAGGTGTTTATGTATTTTTGAACTTTCATGTCTCTTGTGTGTTTATCTGTGGAGATGTTGGTGAAAGAATTAGAGATGGAAAAGTATTGTATATGCCTGATCTGGACCTGCAGTTTCCTAACATCCAGGGAGACCTTGAATTTAATGCTACTTTCCTGTTTCTTAGGGAACAAACCAAGCTATGAATAATAAATACAAGCTCTAGGCAAAACTTTTTTCCATTCATAAAATTCAACAGTAAAGACTCTGTAGTAATTTCTCAGCCTAGTGCAAAGCAATAGGAACTCTGTGTTGGGACCAGAAAGCTACTGACATCTTCAGCTTTTGCTGTGCCATAGTTAATAAATTGATTCAGCTTTGACTTTTATCTAGATACAAAAAAGGTGTCTCCAGCTCAGTGATGCAGATAAGTGTAGTTTCCAATCTGTGCAGTTTGAGCTTGAAAAACTAAAGGCAAAACAAAGCCCCTTCCTTCTACTGGCTTCTCTCTTGGCTTTCAGAATGGGCAATAGCCGGGGCATAACTTGAATAAATCAAGTAGAAAGAACAGAGGAAATTTATCATATTGGGGGCTGAATTGTTCTGGGCTGAATTAAAACCTATTGCACAGACACTGAAGTTTCTGTTTCAGTGATGATGGGGTGAAAAGAAATTGAATCACAGGATGCCAATAATGTGGTCCTGATCCTGTAGTTATCTGTGTTTCAGCCCCTGAGGGGTCCTGTGGGAGCTCAGGCGGAGCACTGCTGGGAGGGAGAATGGGGTAAATCACTGTCAGCACAGTGGTGCAGAGGTTGAGGAGGATCTTTGATTTGGGAGCTCTAGTAAAAAGCATCTCAAACATTCAGTAGGGAACCTGATTGACTTGCTCTCCTCCCGCCCTGGAGCAGCCTCCTGTTTTCCAAACTGATGCTTGTCAGGTGGTAGAAGGAGGTGAAGCTTTGCAAGGGGCAAGAGAGCATCCTGGATCAAAGTATTTGGCTTTTCAAGGTAAAGCTGCATGAAACTGGGGAGAAGCAAATCAACAATAGTGAAGAATAATCTGTGCATTTTATCACTCTGCTAACTCCAGCTGTAAAACTTACCATAGGAGAGCTAATAAAATGGGAGCCATACAAGCAAACAGAGGGCATGGGATTATCAGCAAACATTTATTTTGGCTCTGGCGGAGCCACTCTCCTGATCAAAGAGGTTGGAGTTTGAACCTCTTTTAAGTTGTTCCCTGCTTGGTCTGGGAGTGCCCTGCTCTTGTATTGATGTCATCAGTGTCCTCTGTGCAGCTGAGTGGAAGAAAAGTATTAGTAGGGAGAAGGAAAGTATGTGTGAGGCTGCTTTACTGCACTGCGAGACAACAGTAGCTTATTTTAGCTTTGCCAGCCGCTGCCTGGTTTAGGAAAACAACCTAAGGCTTATTGTATAACTAGATAGTACAGGCATTATCACAGGGCCAACAGGGAATGCTTTACCATCTTGCAGACTCACTCCCGGCAGACTGAGTAGCTCTGCAACCCTTATCAACAAAACACCCTCTGGGAGAAATCCCCCTGAGCCTCAGGCTGGACCCTTTGGGAGCCTCTTCTGTCTGATCTCTTTGTTCAGGGTTTCCCCCTTTTCCCTCAACTAGAGATGCTTGAATCTCTGTTGGCAATTAGTCTCCTGGCTGAAATGAATTGCTTCTCTCTGGTCCTGTCAGGCTCAGTGCTTGGGTCTAGTGGGGGGCTCAATTGGTGTCACTTGGAAATACTTCCTCCCAGGAGCTCTTTAAGTAACAGGGATGAGGAGTACAGTAGTGCCATGGAGAGGCAGAGGGAAGAGAGTTTTAAGACCTCATGAGCAGGATTTTTCTATGCAAACATGTTGCATCTCACTTTATATGTTAAGAGCAGAACAAAGGCAGCTTTATTTCTGACTCTTTTGCCATGGTTTCTTTCATCACCATTTTTGTCCCTTCTGTATTTTTCTTTCCTTATTTTTTTTTAAATTCTGTTGGAGATTGTTGTAGGTGCAAGTGTGCTTGAGGTCAGATCCAGTTTAAGGCCAGATCCTAATGTGTTTACACTGGAGTGTTCTGAGAGACAAGTGGCGACCTGGGCTTGAATGTACCCGCTAATACTGTGGCTCTCCTTGCTGGGTCAGGTCTAGGCAAGAGTACTTGTTTTTGGGGGCCTCCCTGGAGGTGTGAGTGTTGAGGGGAATGTGGAGCAACCTGGAAGACCAGGAGAGCAATCCAAGCAAGACTTTTCTCTACCTGTCCCAGATGAACATATATGATTGTCTGTCCTCATATCTGCCCCAGCCACCTCCCCTGAGGAAGGTATTACATCCATCATGCCAGCTCCTGGAAGACTTCCTTGTTCTAGGCTGGTTGAACACTGTGGCATGTGCCGCATTATTCTGAGAGCTGCCCTCTGGGGAAGCCCTGCACAGAAACTAAGGTCTCTGCAGTTCACAGCCACATAATGAGGCTCAGTGGGCAAACCTTCATGCTGATCCAAGGAGGTACTGGTGTAAAGGAGTGGTGGGAGCTCAGTTAGCGTCTGGCAATCTTGGACTTTGTCTGCTGAGATGCTGAGTATCTGTGTATCTGCTGAGTATCTGTGACTAGGCTGTGCATGGCTTGGTGGAAACATTGTAATAGCTGTTTTATCTCAGTTTTAACTGATTATTGAGTCTATTTGTAGCACACTGATCACTGTGTTTGCCTGAGCACTGTGGAAGCTCCTCGGGACCAGACTCCCATCCCATCTGTCTTGCTGAAGCATTTGTCAGTCCTAGGAAGGTTAGTTCAGAATAATCCACTAAGAGACTTGGGTCTATATTCTAGGCAGATTCTTCATCGTAGTCCATTGCATGAGTGCTGAGGGTAAGGATATCTTCATGCTTTACCTTTCCAATGTCCTCTGAGACAAAAACTTGATTTTTGTTGGAATAACACCCTGTAGTTGTCCTGTCCCTCTTGCTCCCCTTTCTCATGCTGCAAAGCACCATCAAAAGAATAAAGTGGAGACACTCTGGAATTATTTTAGGGCTGCACTGGAGGGTGTAGAAGATAGTATATGAGAAATATAAGCAATAAATCTTTACGGAAAGAGTGGTGTCTTTCAACATAACAGAAGTGCTACTATACTTCCAATTCAGGCAATCTTGCCAGCAAAGGCTGAGAGCCCAGAATCTGATTGTGGGGTTCACTTGTGCCTCATCCCCCTGCCTTCAAGGAGAGCTGTCTGGAAATGTGCAGATTCTTGTTTTGGAAAAACCCAACTGCCTCCTTGCTCAGGCTGCAAATCCCTGGATGATATCGGTCTCATCCTTGCACAGCTGAGCTATATTCAGAGCCTGGATGATGCTGTGCTGCCCTTACTAAGCTTTCTGAGGCTATTTCAGAAAGACAACTGCAGGAGCTACCAGATGTATTTGAATTCTAGTACGATAGTATGAATACACCACAGACCTTCTGGGACAGCAAGGGCTTCATTAGCTGTGCTGGGATTAGTGAAGATGAGCAGAGTTTTTGTTGTTTGACCATGCACAATGGTGTCCAATTAGAAACGGGATTTCAAGGAAGAAACTGAGGCATTTGGGCCCCTCACCACAAGAGNTCACTGAAAGAGTGATCAGGCATTGGAACAGGCTGCCCAGGGAAGTGGTGGAGTCACCATCCCTGGAGGCGTTCAAGAAACGTGTAGATGTGGTGCTTGGGGACATGGTTCAGTGAGTTAGGTGGTGTTGGGTTGGACTTGATGATCCTTGAGGTCTTTTGCAACCTTAATGATTCTATGATTTCTTAGTCTGAAGGGCAAGGCCCTTTTCAATTCAGAGAGCAGCTGAGGCCTGAGCTCCTAAGCCCTGAATAATTTTTAGACAGGGAAGCTCCATGGCTCTGTGGTATGGTAAACATACCTTTCCTCCTGCTATGGAGAAAGCTCCAGTTTAAGCCTTGGAGTGTGGGTTGAAGATGTAGTCTTTGTTCTTCAGCTTAATTCCAAGAGAAAAAGGCCATGCATGCCGTGGAGCAGTTAGTGAAGAACTGCAGCCTGTGAGAAGGACTTGTGGGAGAGACTGCATGCTGGAGCAGGGGAAGAGTGTGAGGGGTCCTACCCATGAGGAGGACAGAGCAGCAGAGACAATGTGTGATGAACTGACCACAACCCCCATTCCCTGCCACCCGGTGCTGCTGGAGGCGGGAGGAGGTAGAGCAATTGGGAGCAAAGCTGAGCCAGGGAAGAAGGGAGGGGTGGTGGGAAGGGGTTTTCAGATTAGGTTTTGTTTTTAATTATCCTACTCTGATTTGTGTGGTAACAAATTAAATGAATTCCCCCCCCCCCAAGTCAAGCCTGTTTTGCCTGTGACCATAATTGATGAGTGATCCCTCCTTGTCTAGACTAACTAGCCTTTCATTATATTTTTTCCACCCCATCCCAGGAGGGTGGGAGGAGTAGTGAGTGAGAGGCTGTGTGGTGCTTATAGCCATCTGGATCTAAACCACGACAGTGAGCTGGGCTGTGAAGGGTCAGTGATGGAAGATCTTGATGGCCAGAAGTCTGATGCTTCAGAGATTAAACTCCCACTTCTTGGGCAGTGGAGACCTCCTGCAGCAGCTTCTGCTACAGATGCTCTAGGGGAGCTCCTGTGTCCTGCCGAGGTGAAGGCTGGCTTATGTACTCTGTTGGGCATGCCCCAGGGTTTAAGGAGCCTGGTGAATTTGGCCAAGAACATCTAGGCCTATTATGGGACTGGTTTCAAGTAGAAGTGCTTAAACTAGCACTGGGTTTGTTTTTCATCTGGTGAGTCTTTCATCAGATAACAGACCAAGCAGCTTGGTGGCAGGAATGTGGGTTTTAGCCATGCTTTTGTGTGGTTGCGGTGGAACAGAGCTGAGCAAGTGGACTCTTGTGCAAGTGCTGCTGCTGAGTGCAGTTTTGTTAGCTTCTCCTCAAGGTTTGTCCTTCTAATATCTTATGGGAATCATGAGGAAAGAGGTGAATCTAAAGAGCTACTGATGTGAGGAGAAAAAACCAGCCTGTGTCTGCATTGTGATACTCTTCTATTGGTTATGAAGACCTAAAACAGCAACACAGACTGCTTCCAAAACAGCATCAGCATTTAAGGGCTGAATGCTGGTGAGTGGTGGCCAAAGCTGTGATGAACCCCCCAGACTTCCTTTTTTTTTTTTTTTCTCTCCTTCAAAGCAGGGTGTAATAGAAGTGGGCTGAAACAGCAGTGTGTTAATGTGCTCGATCCCATTTTGTGGCACTGCTGGTTTGTGTTCAACAGTGGTAGGCCTCCCTAATGTGAGGCCTCAAAGACTTGCTCACCGTTGCTGGGATGGCAGGTGCGGGTTTTGCTGCATGGGAGGGAAGAAAGGGACTATCCCTTGCTGCTAGCTGTAGGCCGCTCTGCAGCGTTGATCATCCGTGCAGCAGGGATGCTCCCGCTGCTCAGGAATTTATTTGAGATGCAGCGTGTGGGTGTGTAGGATGGAGGTTGTGTCAGAGCTCCTGCATGGCCATGCTGCCCTAGCTGTACATGCTGAACCCCTCCAAGAAAATGCATCTTTTGTAAGGATATGCTACCATCTTTGTGCTCAGTGCCAGGACCCTCCTGCGGCTCTGATTCCTGCCTATACCTTTCCAAATCAGACCTCAACTCTGCTCCTTATCCTTCCCCTACACTTTCAGTCTCCCAAACAGGTCTTCACACTCTCCAACCCCAGATCCTAATTTGATGTGCTGCCCTGTGCTTGGTTATCTACCTACCCATCAGCTTTGCCAGCTGCAGGGCTCCTGGAATGAGAGGGTTTGGGGATGTGCTGCACCTGGGAGTGTAATTTGTGTTTGCTGCTCCTGGGGCTTCATGCTCAAAGCAAGTAACAGTTTGTCCTCTGCTAATGTAAAATGTGTATCAACATGACCGATATTTCATATTAAAAAAAGTGCTGTGTGGGGTTTGTGTGGCAGGGCTTTGGTAGCTGGGGAAGGGGCTACAGGAATGGCTTTTGTGAGAATCTGCTGGAAGCTTCCCTGGCTCCAAGTCATACCCACCTCTGGCCAAGGCTAAGCCAACGGGCAATGGTGGGAGCACCTCTGGGATAACATATTTAAAGGGAGTGTGGGGTGGGTGGGGCAGGGAACAGGGGGGGAACCTGCAGTAGAGAGAGGAGTGGGATGAGAGAAACAACTAGGCAGACACCCAGGTCAGTGGTAGGAGGAGGAGGTGTGCCAGAGCAGAGACTCCCCTGCAGCCCATGGTGAGACGGTAGCTGTGACCCTGAAGCCATGGAGGGTAACAGGGGAGCAGATATCCACCTGCAGCCTGGCGATGACCCCCATGGCAGGGCAGGTGGCTGTGACCCTGTGGGAAGCCCATGCTGGAACAGTCTGTTCCTGAAGGACTGTCCCCCATGGAAGGGACACATGCTGGAGCAGTTAGTGAGGGACTGCAGCCTGCGGGAAGGACTCATGTGGGAGAAGTTAACGGGCGACTGTTTCCTGTGGGAGGGACCCCATGCTGGAGCAAGGGAAGACTGTGCAGAGCCCTCCCCATGAGGAGGAAGATGGAGTGATAGAAATGTGATGAACTGACCGAAACCCCCTTTCCCCATGCCCTTGCACTGTGCTTGGAGGGGAGGAGGTAGAGAAAATGGGAGCAAAGCTGAGCCTGGGAAGAAGGAAGGGGTGGTGGGAAGGTGTTTTAAGATGTAGTTTTATTTCTCACTATCTTACTCTGATTTGATTAGTGACAAATTAAAACGTTTTTCCTCAAGCTGAGTCTGTTTTGCCTGTGACTATAATTGGTGAGTGATCCTTCCCTGTCCTTGTCTTGACTGATGAACCTTTCATTATAGGATCTTTTCCATATCCCAGAGGTGGAGGGTGGGGAGGAGTAGTAAGCAGGTAGCTGTGTGGTGCTTATTGCTGGCTGGGCTTAAACCCCAAGAAGTGCTCATGTAACTAATTTCTTTCTACCTTTTTTTTCCCCCCTCGTTTCCCCACTTTAATATTTGGATAGATTGTAGAATCATGAGGAAAAAAAAATATTCTTTCATTATGAATTTACTGAGAAGCAATAAGAGCATATAGCTTATGTACAGAATGATTCACATACCACTTAAAAGGCATTAAAAAAAACCAAAAAATTCCAGTTAGATTACAGAAGACTCAAGTGATAAGAATCCAGTGACAGTGACACTGGAAAAAAAGACATGTTTGTCTTATTTGGTCTTTGTTCTGTGGTTATAACAAAATCTATGCTAGTGGAGGCTCCAGAGTGGCCCCAGGGAAGACTGAAAGTGTTGAGTGCTGTAACTATGTAATAAGTGATACATATGAGAGTTGTCTTTAGCCCGTGTTAGAAATGGATACCTCCATAACTTCAAAAAGAAAAAAAAATGTTTAGGTTCTTGCCTGTTCTGCCTCCTGCTATTTTAGTCCTAAAATGAGAATGTTATCAAATACTTTCTATTTGTAGCTGTATATATTAGAAGCAAAAAGTGGGCTACAGTGTGCATTTGGAGATAAAGTTACCACTAGAGGGTCTAGTGACTTCTTGAAAATAGTGAATTACAAAAAGGAATAGCATCAGAACCACAGTGTGGGGATTATTTCCTTCAGAATCATTGTAGCATGTGAGCAGCTCACTTGGCTTGAATAGCTTTGGTAGTCTGTAGCTTTCATGAAATTGGTTTGTTGCTAATAATACTCCAAATAATTTTTCACGGTAAAATCAGCACAAGCAACAGTGACGTGATCTTCATTAGTCAGCTTTGCTGAAATAGTGTAATCTCCCTGTATGAAACAAATACAAAGCAAGAGATTAGCCCATCAGTAATATATAACTGCTTCTGTTCCTACGAGGGACTCCTCTTCCTGGAAACAGAATATCACTTTTCCCATTGAGTTCCTCCAAAATCTTTCTTGTCCAAATGTTTTAGAACTGGAAAAGGACTTGCCTGTGTTTTCTGCCAAAATATTCTCATCAGGAATATTGATGCTGACAGCACAAGTTCAAAAGTAAAACAGTGCAAGGGGAACAAAATGTTTTGATGCATAAAAATTCCCCCCCCCCCTTCCTTTTTTTTTTATTCTTTTTCTTCTTTTCCCTCCTGTAGTGTGGAGGGGAGCAAAACCTGTGGTAGGACAGGTAGTGGCCTCCTGACTTTGAGCCATAGAAAGCTCTTGCCCCGCTCAGGACTCTTCTGGTTGTGGAGGAGAAGGCGGAACAGCTAGAATGAGTCAGGCTTCTTGGCATTTGCCTTTTACCATGGGATTTATAAAGCAGTAACTGGCCTGTGTCCTTACAGAGAGGTTCCAGCTAAGTGTAACATCCAAATTTAGAGAGAGGCTCAATGGCGATGGGCTCATGAGAATACAGCCTTGTTGTAAGGGTTGTGCAGCCTGCACAACTGTCCTTCAGGCAACTCGGATGAGGCTGTTCTTTCTAATGAGCAAAATTATTGCTGCATGGAATAACTCTTTATTGCCAGTGTGGAAGGATGGTGTTATTTGCCTGACTAATTAAGAAAAGAGGTTTCCTATTCCCTTTCTCACAAGCATGTTAATTCCCCAAAAGCTTATAGTTTCATTCATGGAAGGGAGCTTATAAAAACTCATTTCCATTGCTCATTAGCAGTTAGATTTTTTTTTTTCCTCCTTCAGAATGATTTTTTGCTCATGGGTAAAAATTATTATTAAAAGAGGATTGTGAACAGTCTTAGAATTTCTGGCTCCAAATTCTGCTAATTTATGCAGAACTGGATTTTTACTGGTCTGTGTGGATGTTTCTAGGGCTTCCTCTTGGTCTAAAGACCTATTCCTCAGTTTGTTTAGAGCTTTTACTACAGAAGTGTCCTCAGCATGTTAAAGTTGCTCCTGGAGCAGGATGCTGAGCGAAAGAGCTTGGGCACTCCAGTGTGAGAGAACAAAAGGCACTGTTCAACACAGCGTCTCGAGCGTCTTTGAGGATCAGGCTGGTAAGGGTGGGATAACAGCCTGCGTAAGAAGAGGGCCCAGCTCCCTGGGTGAAAGCTGTGGAAAAGGAAGGTTTTGGTTGCTGCTCTGGCTAAGAAAAGACTGAGACATGATGGTAGCTGTTGTGGAGGCTTAATCCTCTCCAAAAGCCAGCTATCCTTGTTATCACCTCTGCAGGTCTTGGTGAGCCCAGCTCTGAGCCTCAGGGATACAGAACGGCATGTTCTGATCCCATCTTCTTCTTTTTCTGCACCTGGACCAGTACAGTGCTGAGCAGGCCCCAGATGTCATCTTTGAGGCTGTGACATAGCTTCAGTGTCTGCTGGTGAAGAACTGAGACCTCATGCTGTGCTTCTCTGTGTGAGTAAATCTAAGGAATGTTTGACTGACCGCCTGGATTGTGTGCTTTCACAGTGGTGGCAAGTGGTAAGTTCTTCACCACGTTCTCATTCACCAAGTCCAAATCCTGCCTTCTCCCCTTCAATCCAGTCTCTTTGTGTATGTGGCTAAAAATCCTTTGTTATTTACTGGTCCAATATAGCTTAATGTTGTGCCCAGTTACGAGACACTGGTGCATTCAAGATTTGAGACCCATCTTGCTGTACGATGTGACTTGGCTGACCCTTAAGAAGGAGACTTAGCTGAGTGTGGAGATGGCTGCTTGTGAAGAGCACTTGGAATGGATGACCGGAAAATTCAGAACAGTGCCTCGTATGCTGCTTGTTTTTTCACCTTTCTAAGAAATTAATTTTTTATTTTAAGGTCTCAAAAGTCCAGAGAGAGTGCTTTTGGCCTAATAACTTGTACTTTCAGTTGCAACCTCAAAGACCTCTGTCTCTCTATCTAGTGGAACACAACACATACAATTGTAATAGTTCTCCAAATTGCCTTTATAGCCAGTGAGGATAAATGAGCCCTTCCAAATTGTTCAGCCAACTAAGGAGTGAGCTGAATTGCAGCCCTGGTCTCTCAGGAGTCCCTTAGAGCTACTTCTTTTGTTGCCATTTTAAGAGCAATAGAGGGTGTGTGGGGTGTACTAAAGAACTGTATGGCTATATGACTTCATGCTGGTACAGGAGATCTGCTATCCCAAGAAAACCTGTCTCTGGGTAATGGTGGCTCTCTGAGATTTTAAGCAAAGCCTCTTAATTTCACATTGAAAAGGATTTGTCATATAAACACTATCAGATCTGGTGTGCCGGATGGGGGAGTTGGAATATGCTGATGTGAATGCTGGTAGTCCTCTGACCATACCTCATGCAGAAAGCCCTTCTGCTTGGGAGCACAGCTGTGACCACCTTACCTGTGGGATTTCTTGGATTCCCAGTGTGACTGGTCCCTCATAGTAGAGGTGTTCTGAAAAAAAAAAAAAGTGCTGGGTGGTTAGAAGTATGGCATGTGAAAGAAACAAGCAGCTGATCATAGATGCTTTTTTGTAATAGCACTTCAAAGTGCTCCAGTGACAAGTGCTATAAAACTGCAAAGGGCTCTATGCAGAGCCCTGCACCAGCCCTCCTGAGAGAAATTTCAGGATGTGTGCTGCCTGATGGGGAAGCCAGGGCAGAGCCTGGGCTCAGGGAGGACCTGCAGTCCCTGTCTGAGTGGAGGAGGGAGACACGGCTTTGCAGTGAGGTGGGTGTTCCTATGTTGGCATGCATCCTACAAATGGGGAAATGAAAGGGGAGGGGGATTGCCAGATACAAGTCCTTCAGCATGATCTGTTAACTAGCTGCAGCTGCAGTAACTGAACTGTACTGTTTTGGTGACTAAGAAAAAAACAATCTGAGCCAAGTATTTCTGTAGGTGTGGACGGCCGACTGCTTCCTGAACAGGACCTTAAAGTAGTAAGAATGTGTCTATCTCGCTGCTGAGTGAGTGTCCACCAAAAAGTTATGTGATGTTCTAGAGTCATCACATGTTGTGTTGCTGCCTGCAATAGACACCCAGGAGTTCCACCTTCAATCCTCATCTCCCTAATTGCGAAGCATGCTCACTCTTTGCTGTGAAGAAAGGGCAGCTTTGGCAGTAAGGGACAGAATTAGCAAGCTGTTCTGCAGTTCCTCCTACTTTTGTGGCTTACTGGGACAAGCTGTGCAGACTTGACTGAAAATGTAATTTGTAGATGTTTCAGTGTTTCAGAATTTCTTTCACAACTTGCCCTCCACAAGTTGTGGAAAAGTCTAAGAACTGTTTAAGGATTCTCTTTTGTAGGTGTCATGAAATATTCTTTACTTTGACAGTGACAGAAAAGTGTTTCATATTTATATGAGTATGTGCTGGCATCTCAATGCTTGTCACTTCTAGAGTTGTTTTAGTCCAGTCTCACTGGGCTGGTTTAAACAGTTTCTTGTGAACAGTTGGGCAAAAGGTTTGGAACATAGTTATGTTGTATGGTCCATCCCACTGTGCAGTGGGTATCTGACTTGGAGAAGAGTTCACAGGTCTTCCCCACACACACAATGAAATATTAGTCAATACCTTGGAACAAACTTCTATGAAGGAATTAGGAGTAGGAGATAGGTTTCTTCTACTCTTGTCTCAGTCTGAGACATCACCAATGTCCTACACCTTTGCATTAATGAGGAGTTTGTTAAATGTAATGCCCTGATGAACCTGGGAGGTGGAGAACATGCAAAATTCAGTGTTGCCCTGAAAACCCTTATACCAAAACAGAGAACAGAATAAGTATGTTTTGGCTTGTTGCACTCAAACTCATTCCCATTTGCATCCCTGACTACTTCACCTGGACACCAAGAAGTCTCTTCCTTTTCAAAGAGCCACCACTTGCTGCTTGCTTCTGTGCACGAAGCAAGAGCCCTGGAGTCTGACACATCTCTGCCGCAGAGAGAAATGACTCAAGAATTTTAAAAATACAGTACAGCCCACTTCTCAGCTTACAACTTACTAGAGTCTAAATAGGAGTTAAAGGCACTGCAGACTGCACGACTTTGGGTGATGAGTGACTCCCCTGGGGCTTGAGCTGTATGTGTGTTGATGTGTGCTAATCCATGTTGTGAGCTGTCCCTTCAGGGTAGCGTGGACCAGGATATTACGTGGCTTGTGGTTTGTGTGTCCTTTCATTCAGTAGAGACCCTTGTTTGACTGTTTATCCTACAGTCAACTTTGACTGTAGCAAACCTTGGATGGCAGAGGAGAGTGGAAAGGAAATTAAGCTGTGAACAATCACCCTTTCCCAAAGTTCTTCTCCACTGGGACATGGAAACACCTCTTGGATCATGTGGCTCATTAGGGTCTCGCCTAGGCTGTTGAAATGCCATCCAGAATCTAAACGTACAGATGCAGCATTCAAGCCTTGCAAAACCTATATTTTAAAACGAAGTAGCAGTCATCAGACCATAAACCTCCTTCTGAAATTATGGTAATGCTCATCTCTCTTTCAGTGTAGGTTAAAGCTAATTCTCCCCCCACACACACACTTTGCTCTGACAAAGTAATGATTCCATCAGAGCTAGATGAATGCAATCTTAGGGCTCTGCCTCAGCCCTCTCTGAGAAGTTTTCCATGACTGCTCTGTTGTGATGATCCTTGCTTCAACAATAGATGGAAAAAGGACTATGCTGCTTTGAAAGTACATCCTGATAGGAAAGCAAGGGCATCTTTTATTTTCAGATAGTTGAGAACTGCCAGGAAATAATATGGATCCATAGATCTAATGAATTTTATCGTTCCTATTTACTTTGGACCATGGCAACCTCCTCAGTGCCTGTGCTGGCTGGATCGAGCTTTTCAATGTTCCCCTCGCATGAGGATTTCTGCTATAATTCCAGAAGTGTAAACATCCTCCAAGGCTTTAAGGACTAGTTTATCACAGCATCCTTTATATGCTCATACCTTTTTCTCCATATATTCATATATTTTTGCATTCCTCAATTGAAAGAGGATGAACACATGTGCGGCAGTAAGTGTAACTGTCACAAACACTGAGCCTGGCTCATTGGAAGAAATCTGTGGCCTTTTGAGAACAAGCCCAGATGTAGTTGAAAAAAATGTATGAACATTGGAAAGAGCATAAATCACTAGTGGTTTTTTCCAGCCAAAAATTCCCCTTTGCCTTTATTGGTCTGCTGGTAAGTTGTGGTATTGTCAAGGATGTTGTCATCAGTGATGTGCTTTCAGTCCACCTTCCGTTTTCAGCCCTTTTAAAGACTTAACTGGAGATGATTTCTGTAGAGCATTCTGGAAAACACTTGTAATGTGCCACTGATTCAAGGTGATATTATTGTATGCGTTGTAGCAGCTTTTCACTGTTTTTTCTACCAGAAGTAACTTAGTCCTTTTACTTGCCAGTGAGCAGGCCTCTAGTAGCTTCCAGTCTGAAGCAGAGCTTTCCAATGTGTAAGTAAGAATTTCCTGAGGATTACTTCAAGTTACTAGTTATCATTTATCATGAAGATGCCTCTCATTCCCGACAAAACACCTATAATGAAATTCTCACTCCTCTTTCTCAAATCTTCTTTGCACTGAAAAAAATCTTTAAACATTCTCACAGTCTTGTACTATATAAAGGCCCTGTACATCTGCACCCACCTCTTCCTTTTCTATGTTTTAAATCTTTTTAAAACTTAAATGCTCCATGTTGGAGTTCTTGTAGGACACGATTTTGCATCAATGCAACTGACACATGGCTTCTGTAAGTTTTAGGGATGCAGGAATGATCTGAGTAACTGCCAGATATAGATGTATAGTTGAGGGAGAAAAATGTATATAAATACATAGCAGGGTGAGAAACCCCTCCCTTTCTACTGGGGAGGAAAAGGTGAGATGGGGCTAAGCAAGACAATATTGTGTATCAGCCCAAAGACCTGGCTTTGTGGTGTGGCTGCTTGCTCAGAAACGTGTACCTAAGCTCTCCATGTGGTACCCAGTTCTGTAATTCATGC
This sequence comes from Syrrhaptes paradoxus, assembly GCA_013400615.1. Taxonomy (NCBI): domain Eukaryota; kingdom Metazoa; phylum Chordata; class Aves; order Pterocliformes; family Pteroclidae; genus Syrrhaptes; species Syrrhaptes paradoxus. The sequence continues at coordinate 271,039 of VZTO01006371.1, forward strand.
TGTTTTCTCTACTTTTATTATTATTTATTAGAAACTTTCTTACTGTAACACCCATCAAAAGAGACAATAATGTAAAGAATGGAGGTCTGGAGCAAGGGGGATTTTCTCTATGGTTTGGGAGTGTGCACAAGGAATCATGCAAGATCTCTGGTGCCTTTATCAGTTGGGGCTGAAAGTTGCATTCTCTGCAAGTTTTCTGTCTTTTGTCAGGAAGTTTTGTTTAAACCTACAATTGTGGTCAGCACACTGCAAAATATTACCCTCACAGGTCTTTTTCTCTGATTTTAGTGATTGCATTGGGAAATCTGTTAAATCTTATGTAACTGCTTTCTTTGGAGAAAATGAGGAATAACCAGAACTTTCTACTAAAAAGAGGAAGAGCGGTATTCACGTTATCCACAGTAGAATTTAGCAGGTTTTGTTGTTGTTATTCTTAAATGGACAAATGGCCCATTTCCTTGCAACCTTTGAGCTAACAACTTCTCAACAGGCATCTAGCTCAAAGAAAAAGATCTTGGAATCCTCTTTTGGAGTTCCAGAGGTGACCTTGCTTAGCATAAATAGCAAATACTGTATGATTATAATGAACTTGAAACTTACAGCTATATTAAGTCTCTTAAAATATTTACAGTCATGTCAAAACTCTAGCATTATAGGAGAGAAAAGGGGAAAAAAAATCCCAACCCACCACCAAGCACCGAAGACTTTTCCACATCTGGCTCTTATAAGTCTCTTCCTTGTACCTTCTGCTCTGCTTGCTCACACAAGTGAGGGAGCCAACAAACCTGTAGCAGAACTATGTCCTGTCTCTTTCTGGGACAGGAAGGAATAGGCAATTTTTGTCTTCCTTGTGGAAGGCAAGCAAATTTTGTGTGGAACTATATTTAAACTTGGGTCAGGTCTGACCAGATTTTGGAAATGTTGCCTGTACAGCAGGGAAAAAGGAGCTCTGCATAAAAAGGTTCAGCTGAAAGGGCTGTTTGCTCCGCTGTACCTTGGCTAGGCTGCATGCTTGGCCATTTGTAGTGTTGTCTTTCTGCATAGGGATTGGGTCAGATTTGCAGCTGTGCTGATATAGTACATTATGGCTGTGCTGAATTGCCTCGATCTGTTGATCAGCTCACTTCTGTGCCCTAAAACATGGGTTAGAAACAAATGTCAACTAGTTAAGAAATACCATGTTTTCAGTTTGAACCTTAGTCTGAGGAAGTTCACTTCTTTCCCACTGTGACTTAATTACTAAATGAAAACAGCTACTGAAGAAGAGAGCGTGTATTTAAAAGTGTGGCAGAGGTCCTTGCACTGACTTAGGGATGCTTCTAAATGAAGATCTATAGTGTTATTTAACCAACTATGGTTTTATATCATCATGTACTTCAATTAGCAGAAACAATTACCTGTCAGTTTAAGATTAAGGGATTTGAAAACCTAAGGAGGTTTTGGCTTTGTGACTTAATGTGTGAATCGCAGTTTGTGCTCAGCTCAGGACTGACTCTATTGCTTATGTATTCTCTAAAGGATGTTATTTAGTACATCATCAGAATAAGAGAGTTTTTCAGTAGGTCTGTGGGTGGGGTTTTTTCCCCTTATAATTCAATACACAATTGAAGAAACCTCTGAATTGAATTTTTTGTTTATCTGGCTTACAGGATTTACATAATTGGTTGCTCATGCGGCATTTCTCTATTATTCTTTGTGATATTTCTATGCTGTCTGAAATGTCTTTGTAATTTTCCAGGGGCTACATTAGCAGAAGCGCTGTGCATGGTCTTTAAACTCATAGCCCTTGAATGTGAGTTATTGCACCATTATCAGGATGGAGATGCAAGTATATGGAAGGAAAGCAGAGCTTTTGAAACTAACTGGTGCTCTAACAGCTCCAAAACTTCCTTGCAACTCTACCTCTTTATTTTAAAATCAGCCTAAAGATAGGATTATGATGCAAGAGGGATTTCAAAATAACCATATAAGATATGTGGATGTTACAGACCAGAGGCACGACCATAGCTCTTCTGGACACACCATGGCTAACTTTGCACTGCCTGGCCTGTGGCAGATGGGACCCTGAGGTGCCCAGGCTCACCTGGGACCAAAGATACCTGCTTTCGGGGGGCAGCTGATGCCACTGGAAACCACCAAACACAAGTCTGCACCAGTTGGCAGTTTGACTGGCATGAACTGAAATCATCTGACAGCTGCATAGGCACATGTTGAGCAGAAACAAGATGCAAACCATAAATGGTATCAAGTAGTATCTTGGTCCAAATATCCTTATTCAAGCATAATTCCTCTGAAAGTGAGTTAAGAACTGCCTTTAAGTACAGGAAGTGGTACTTGCTTAAATAGTGAAAAATGTGTTCAGAACTCCTTGTTTTGTTTGCTCAGCCATTTCTTTGACAGAAATAAAGGCTAGTTCTGTAATACTACTTGTGCACATGACAACCATTGGGCTATAAATAGGGCCCATGAACCTCTCTGCTGTTGGATAGGGTCAGATTGCCACAGTTATTTTTTATGGACTTGAAATCCCATGTGTGTGCAATATTCTGTGATTAAAAGAAGAGCCACCAAATGGGTTAGGATAAAAAGCAGGCTCTGAAATTAAAACATCTGTCCTACTGTGTTTGTCATCTCTTAACATGCTGTTGAAGTAAACAGAACATTACGATATATTGGTGCATTCAACAGCACAGCGGGGCATCCTGCTTGGAGTATTCAGTAGCCATCACACATGTAGAGTTCTACCTAAATTACCTCCTTTCTTCTTTCCACAGAAAATAAGCTTAGAATGACCCGGCTCACAAAGCGTCTCAGAGTAGGTTAAGACAGTCTTCTCATTCATGATCAGCTCAACTTTGACGTACAGTTCCTTGATGTTGTGTCCTACATACAAAGCAGAAAGAGCTCAGGGAAAGTGCAAGGGTAAACAGGTTTATTACTTTAGTTTTAAAAAGATTCATTTTTTTTCCTCTGATGTTTAAGCCACTGAATGTTTTCTCTTCACTGAGAATTCCTGATACACACAAATCCATGCTTCAGGAAGAGGTCTCTAAAACCCTTAAGGTATATATCATATCTTTATTAAATAAACTATGCCCATGATCACTCTCTGACCCTGAGGCCAACTGGCATAGTAAAGCTTGTGTCCATATACCTGAACTCTTTCTTCCCTACTGTCCCTACCAGAGGGACCGTATCCAGTGGGCCCCCAGGAACAGCCTGTGGCCTGTACTTGCTGCATGGGGAAAAAATCTGTAGCTGGTCTGAGCCAGGGACCAGCATAACAGCTTGGCAGTTCTGGGAAGTTGTTTACTTCTGTTGGTTTTGCTAATATAGATACAGCCAGTGAGGCTACTGGATTGAGCCAGAGGTCTTGTACTGAGTTGTTGGAAAAGTTATTTGCAAATGCCTGTAATGTGATGTGATTTTGCAGGCTTGTTTAACTTTGCAGCCACCTAAAAACTGGTGTTCCCCAGGCAAAAAGGCAGCATGTCTCACAGGAGGGAGACCTTTTGCATGCAAGGAAGCTTTCCCAAGTGCTAAAAGGCACTTGGCACACAACTTTACTTTCAGCACCAGGAGCATGCAGCAGTCGTCTCATATTTGTACTCTGGTAGTAGGGGTTCTAGGTGAGCTTTGGGGCCAGCGGGGTTGCAAGAAGGTGGCTTTCCTGTGCAAGGATTGCAAGTCAAGCTGTGGCTGATATTAACTTGTGCACCCAGCCCATCAGCTCAAATGCCGTTCTGCTTTTGACCTCTTATCACTCAAGTTCTGGAGGGTATCATTTCAGCTAGCACAGGTAATGAGCTGACTGTGTTGCTTCAGGCTAGCACTACTGCCCTGCTCTGGATCCCCAGCACTCCCCAGCATGCTTCTTTGCATGGCAGGGAAGTGCCCCCACCTTACTCTGTGGGTGTCCCTTAGTTCAGTCTCCCCCCTGCAAAGGTCAGCCTTGACAATTTGGTAAGCACCGTTGATGCTGACACCAAAGTGTGGGTGCTGTAGCTGTCTCATTCAACCAGACTGTCCTCAGAAGACTCAGCTGGGAAGACAAGCTCTAGAGCAGCCCCTTGTTGGCCATCCATATGTACAGAGAGGAATAGGGGCTAGAGACTGATATGACCTGCTTAGGGTGACACGTAGTCTGAGGCAGAGCTGATAACAGAATTGACATTTCTGTAGCCCCACATGGGTTTTGAAATTTCTCAAAAATTAAGGCCATTCATATTTTATAGGAGGTTGTCACCCTTGCTTACTTCTTAATATGAGCACTCATGTACGAATTACCTGTTAATGGCATGACAAAATAGCAATTCACTTACTTAGGACCATTGCAGCTCTGATGTTAAAGGTGTGGGTCATGATGTCAGAACAGCGGTCAATGCTGAAAGCAAAATCTTGCTGGGGATCTGTTTGGAGACAGAAAGGGGGGGTAACAAGTTACATTTTTAATGAGATACTGATTGTATAAAAGAAACCAATAAAATGTTACAAAAAACATATTACATATTCCTTAGAAAGTTTTCAAGATGTGCTCAAAGCTCCCCTAGCCTGTGTTTAATAGCCACTTGTGTCCTTCCTGACACTTCAACCCCAAGTGCATTCGTATGACAACCTCTGTGTGACCTAAAACCTAGACCCCATCATTGTGGGAAAAGGAGACAAGCTCCCCCCAGTCAGTACTCATTCAAGGGTGAAGCCTTAGTGCAGCTGCTCTTCCCAGGCTCTGTGCATCGCCATTCCTTCCTCAACACTGGTGAGCAATTGGTTATGATGATGTTTTTTAATTCATTTGTCTCACAAGATGGCTTGGCGAGGCTGTCTGGGATGAAAAGTCCAAAAATGAAAATAAAATTGTGTAACGTGGATCCTGCAGTGTTTCATGCTGGGTCCATCATCACCTGATATTTCTAACCCAGGAAGTATTTTACATTTCTCCCTTTGTAGGAGAATTTAGCAGAGCTGGGGTCAAAGAGTGCCCAACAGCTCGTAAGTAACATGAACGTGGCTCTTGCCTGTTCCTGCAGTACCCCTTTCTCTGAATCAAGCTCCAAATCTCTTGTACAAACATAACAGTTTCCTCCCCACCTCCTTCTTTGTTGCCCTCCCTGAGACTCTCTGCTATGCCTGAAGGCTTGCCAGCATGTCACTCTCTAGGGACAGCCCGTAGCAGCATCTGACAGCTCAGCTGCCACAACCAACAGTGTGTGTGTTTTCCTGAGCTGTGGATGGAGGTGAAAGATTTGGACAGTTGGGCAGCATATCCTCTTGAGCCTCAAGGCTTGCTTTAGGCATAGGTTTGTCCCTCGTGGTGGGTTTCCAGCCAGCCTGTGCATCCACTTCCTTCTCTGTGGAAACCAATGAAGCAACTCTGGTGTGCTCAGAAACAGCTGCAGGCTCCCCACTTTACATAGAGCTGGTGGTGATGAAATATAGACTTGGGAATTGAATTTTGTTTCTAAGGTATTGTTGCTTGATGTAATCTTTCCACTGCATTGAAAATAATGGGTTGGGAGAATTTTCCTTTAATGCTGTGGTGAAGCTTGAGTCATGAGTGTCCTCTGTGAGGCTGAGCTGGCATCTCCATAGTCTGACCCTATCTTCGCAGCAGTGTCCCAAGCTGTAGCAGCTGGCCAGGACCAAGCTTGGGTGACCAAAGCCTGATTGCTTAAAGGGAAGCATGAAATGAGTACAAGTGCTAGGAGGAGCTGAGGGCTCTGACAAAGCCAGGCTCTGCAGCACATGGATTGTCAGGGTGGTCCAAAAGAAACTCCCAAGTCCTAAGTTCTGATAAATTAAAATAACTTTTCAAAGGAGGGAGATAAAAGTCACTGCTATTTCCACAATAAAGTGGTCTCTGCAGTTGCATGATCTGCTTGGGACAAAAAAAATGGTGCCTGGAGTTGTTTATCATCTGCTCAAGTGAGACAAGAGTCAGATGTTTGTCTTTCCTCCCTTTCCATGTTCCTGCCAGTTATTGCAGCTTCAGAAGCTGTCGCAATCGACTAGGAGAGCAGTTTCCTCGCTCCAGCCGGAAAGCTCGTCAAAGTTCTCTTTTCTCCAGGACTGTTTTGCCTGCTTCCTCTCTGGTCTCTACCACCTCTCAGGGCTTGGTTTCCGCTTTCCTTGGGACTTCTGCAAGAGCCCCTTTCATTTCTGTTTTGTGTGTGGTGTGATGATAACATTCAGGAAGCAGCTGCTCAGATTCAGAGCAACTTGGGCATTGGTGCCTACAAACAGGGCTGGTTGTCAAATGACTAAAATTGTCAGATCTGTAATTTCCAAAGGGAGCTATGGTCAGAAATGGCACTGCAACATATACAATGCTCTTCTTTTTTCAAAGAGACTAGGCTGTGCTTTAGTCAATAAATTAAATTATGGCTTTAGGGCTAGAAGTTGAATTTTTAGTTCAAAATTTCTCATCGATATCCATTTGGATGGAAAGGGGATGTTCCTGAAATCAAGCTTCTCTGGAAAGCATGGATTTCTTAACAGTGAACCTGACCTCAGGGTTGTTTTAAATTTGGATGTCGCATGCCTGTTTGTTTGTTTGTTTTCTCTATGGGATGAGTTCTTTTGCCAGATAATGTATTTAATGGTGCATTGTAGCCATGGGTGTCTTCTACTGAAGCATGAGTGATGCAGCATAGGACTCTGGTGTATCCAGAGAAGTGTTATGTGGTCCCCACAGAGAAAGGGAGCGCAGACGCACTCACAGGAGAAATCCCAGCTAATTTGGGAATTGGAGTGCTTGGATTTTGTGTTGTTACTCTGCTGAGAAATGTAAACTTTTCCATCGGCAAAAGAAATCCCGATAGTTTTCTGACCATCTTCCTGTGGAAATACATGCTATGACTTTGCAGTTCAACGTGTTAGCTGTTGTGGTGTACATGGGGGACTCCTGCTGAAATCAATTGGAAGGATGTCTGTGTTGATAAAACTATGGTGCCAGGGAGTCTGGATTCTAAAACATGTAGATAGAAAAGTTGCTGCTAAAAGAAAATTAAAGACAATAGTGGGGTTTAACCATTCGATGAGTGAAGATGTCTGTAAATTCAGTTGTGCACCATGAACTGAGGTAGTATGCCATACCCTTCTTTCTTTAAATGTTGAGGAGTCCCTCTTGTGGCAAAGGCAACTGGAGGCAATTCTTTGTGTTTCATCTCAGATGCACAACCGTGAGTCACTGTGTGTCTCTTATAGAGGTTTAATACTTATTCTTCCTTGTTTGCCTCAATCCGAAGTGAGCTGGTTAGACTGAAAAAAAATGTGTTATGTCTTTCACATGTGCAGAGCAATAACATTTACCGTTCAGTCTCTAAAATACATGGGGCTGCCCTTCAGCCTTCCACTTCCCTGCAACATTTCATAGTGCACAGTACTGTATGTTCCCAGACTTCCCTCCACCCACTCCCTTCAATCTGCTCCCTCTTCCATAATTAAAGCTAGAAACTCTTCAACTGGTTGCAGTTTTGCTTTTCCAGTTCAGTTTTGATATATTACCAACACCTAAAACGTTGCTGGAGATTTTGCAAGCACGTTGAGGTTTAGCAGTGAAAATCTGCTCCTCGGGGTCCCCGTGGTTCTAGTGGGCAGGGCTTGGCCTGCCCCGTATTTACAGCTAGCGTGGAGCTGCCTGGGAGCAGGATTTTGAAGTTTCTCTCTAGACAGTTCTACATCTTTCAGGCAACTGCTCTGAGAAAGAGGCAAGTCTTTGGCTTTGGTAAACAATCCACGCACTGTAAGATCCCTTAGGCCTGGTTTTGGAACTTGGTGCTGTGGCTAACGCTGAGCTCTCAGCTGTATCTAGCACTGGATGTACAGCTCTCGCTAAAGATTGGTTTCTGTAGTACAATCTTACTTTGAGTGGTGGATTTGGGACGTACCTAGCATCTTGCCCCTGATTGCTCCTTATGCGGCATAGTGCTAGCTGACCCCACGCATCCCACCTCCCATTTCACCCTCACCCAAGTATTCCAGTGGCGATTTATTGCAATATTACCTTGTTACGTGGTTTTCCTTGCATACAACCTGTAGTGTATGTAGTGTATGTAGATTTCAGCCTGGCTTACTATTGGAAGGTGCTCACAGGGATGCATTTGGGGTTTTTCTAGAAGACTGAGCAGACGTGCATAGTACAGCTTAGAAGCTCAGATGAGTTCCTGAACTTTTCTTCCTAGAGTTTCTTTTCCTGCTTTTGTTCTTGGAAGAAAGTTTATAGGTAAACTAGCTCAGATTTATTTATGCTGGTGTACCTATGTGACCTCCTGGCTGCAAGCCTGGTACCTTTGATGGGCATCATTACCTCATAATGAGGACAACAGATAGGAACATACTTTCATGCCTCAGTTACGGCAGTCGTGGGGCCACCAGCTCACCATATGTGTTCAGCCTCCTGTGCTGTGGNTGTGGGGCCACCAGCTCACGCTCCCCAGGGCTGTGGGCTGGGGTGGCTCTTACACCTCATGTGTGTTCAGCCTCCTGTGCTGTGGGAGGGGATCTCCAGCAGGAAGATGAAGCAGCCAGCTGAGAATGACGATGTGCTAACCCACTATGGCTATGTTCCTTGGAGCGTGAGCTGCTAGATGACCAGCTGAGCATTACAGGAGCTGCATGGCCAGCTGGGAAGCACCTGTTACAGGAATTTTGCTGGGCTGGTATACAACAGCCTCTGTCTTTTATTCTTTTCTCTCTCTCCCCCCATCTTGTTAACTATTCTCTACTGGCTTTACTTTGCTCTGAATCTGCTCTAAAATGCCATTGTTTCCATACAAGCATGAAAATCAGTGGTTTGAGTGAACAGGAGCAGCAAGCATGCAAGCTTTGCTTGTAGGAGTCCACATTTATTGGTCTTGCAGTGGTGAGAAGACTCTCCAAATTGGTACACTTTGGGTGTTTCAAAATAACATTTTTTAGGGGCAGATAAGCCACAAGATTAAATGGAATGTCATAGCTGTACTTGGCTAGGGTCATACAAGGACAGAGTGGTGCTAGAGGAGCTGGAAATTAGCACAGGGAAGAAACGTATTTAGTAATTACCCAACAGTTCTCACCTTCACAGCTCTTAATAAAATTAAATCGTTAGTCCTTACAACATTCAAGGTGATGAAAGGAGGGGGAAAGAATGAAGAACTGTTTGGGATATCAGACTTTATGTATTCACTCAACATTTTTCCTTTAATGTCTATCTAAATAAATTAACCTGAATGCTCAAGGTTATGTTTGACACTGGAATCTACTTATAAGGTACTGAGGAAGGAGCATCAGGTGAATCAGCAGCTCTTCAGTTGTGCATTTGGATTTCCCAGAGCACCTTCAGTTGAAAGAACTTGCCTTTGGGCCTGCCTTCACTGCATGCCACTGCCGTGTCCAGACGTGGCTGGGAGGAGCAGAATGACCCTCTGTTCAGAGGGAAGCAGAATAGATTGTGAGACTCCTGTTGTCTGTGGCAAGTTCATCGTGAGGATGTTTCATCCCAAGATGCTCGCCTTAGACATGGCCAGCTTTGGTCTTTTGCCTATTTTGGACAGGTACTCTGGCCTCCTCTGCAGAAGTCATGGTATGTTTTATCTCCTGTACATTTAGGCAACATGGAGGTGACTAAATAGGGAAGATTACATTTCATGTATCTTTAATGTCCTGGGGGTGCAGACGGATGGAATTCCCCTTTGTAAACAGCATTATCAACTTGTGGTCTCTGAGGTCAGCTTAAACCTGAAGCTCTTGGAGATGTTGAACTCTGCTTCCTTTCTGATAAAACTTACATGGCTGTAGAAGGAAGCCTGAAGATTTGGTCTCAGTATATTCTGTAAGCTAAAAACCCCAGAACACCAGGAAGAGAAACTTAGAATATCTTTTAAAAAAAAAAAAGTTTATGCAATATTTAAATCATTCCCACTCCTCTCTCAAGAGTACTGAACACTAGTAATGCAAAGAGCAGTTATACTTCTTGGTTAGATTAAGGCACAGGTATAACTGTCTGGTGTTTGTGGCCCTAGTTTTGGAGCAAGGAGATTCCAGTGTCTTACAAAATCAGTTTAAATAAAGGACAGAGACTTTGTCTCTTGCTTTTTCAAATAAAACTCATTGCTGATATAATTGATGCCCAGATTTTACAAACATTTAGAAACAATAACTCAAAGGCTAGTAGCTTCTCCAAACATGTTGCTGGGGCACTGACTGCAGCAGTAACAGCATTTGGGGTGTGAGGAACAGATGCAGGATGGAGGGAGGGCTCAGCCCATGAGCGAAGGGCTTGAGGTGCGGCAGATGGAGAAGAGAGGAAGAGATTTGCCCAGTACTGAGCTGAGGTCACCCAGCTGCCACCTGTGGCCATGGAGCTGCTGGTGGCCTGGGCAAGGAGCTGTGTGGAAGCCCGTGTGGGGCTGTCTGCAGCTGGAGGGCTGTGTTTGGGATGAGGGTTTCACCAGCGTGCATAAAGCAGCCTTGTAAAAGACTTGACCTGAGTCTCCCTGCCTGTTCCTGTCCAAACCCCCTTTCTTGACAGCAGGCTTATTGGAGCTGTTTGCCAGGGCTCAAGGGGAGGCCCAGTGTCTGAAGGTTCGTGGAGACTTTTCTTGCTTTTGCCAGCGGTGGTATTTGGAAAGGGGGATTTCTGTTCTTTGTGTGCGATGACAAAGCTTTGTCTAAACCCGTTTAAGAAAACTGAAAGATGCCGGCTTTAAGAGACGGCACATACAGATTTGTATTTGTATTTGATAATCCTTATTTGTCCTAGTTAGCTTGAGAGAGAAGAAGAAGCAGGGCAGGCTTCAGCTACAGCAGTATAACAAGGAAATACTGCATTAATTTGGGCCCAGCAGGGAAGGTATTAGAGAGATAGTCTTTGTTCTTCTGTTCTGTTGGTAAGAAAACACCATGCACTGCATGAGTAAGATGCCGACTGTAACTGCCTGTATTCCTGATCTGATCTGTGTCTTTGTGTCTTCTCTCTTCATGTGGTGGTTTTTGGTGTTTTGTTTTGGTTTTTTTTTTTTAATCATTCTTTCTATTGCTTTACTTGACATAAAGATCTTTGGACATCAGTGCTTGCCAGTGTGATGGGGATTCACAGCAGACTTGCAGACTTGTGTCAGAAATAGAAGCAAGCATTACTAGAAACTGCCCTGCTGTTAGACACATGCCGTGCTCTGGGATAACAGGCTTTACCGCTGATTATACAGAACAGTAATCAGCAGCATATAAATGGGCTAAATGTTCCCATTTTCCCAGGGTGGGTTGAAATCCACCGCAGGAGCATGGCAGTAAGCTATAATTGGAATGGCATGCTACCTGTGCAGAGGAAACTAGCTGGGTTCTTGCCTGCCTGATCGCTGCTGGATCATTTGACAGGAGCCATCCATCTTCAGGTGAAGAGGAAACTGGTGCACGGAATTAGTTTGTGGCAGCTTTCAAGGTTGTAGCTTTTGGCAACTCATGAGTCTAAAAGCAGCATATGGGTCAAATCAGAAGTTTTGGATTTGGTACGTGGTGGTTCTGTATGAGGTAGTTGGGTATCTTGTCCCTGATGCCCACTGTTCCTCCCTAGTTTTAGGTTGCCATAAGCCTCCTTGAAGTTGGTGCAGTGACACCAACACGTAATAATGCAGAAGTCCTTTCTGCATTTTTTTTATGAAATGTGTGTTAATTTTTCTTGGATTATTCTGGATATTTTTGTTGATGGATATTCAGTTGCTGCAGGAACCTCATCTCCTGCCTCCCATTTTCTTTGGAAAACTGTAAGAATTATAGAGTGCAGAGCTATTTTGAGGCCTTGATGGCAGCTCTAGATAAGATGATGCGACAATGTCAAGAAAGCTTAGCAATGCTTCATATGCTTACACAGGTTTATACTGGAGCACTCATGAGCAACCGTGGTTTGTTCTTACTCCTGACTTGATGCAGTGAAGGTGCCTTTTGATAATTTCTACTTTATGTAATGCAGGAAGCTAATCTCAATTCTTCATCAAACCGTTAGCTGAGTTACCTGTTTAGTGCATTAGACTGCTCCCTCCATGGAGACTCAAAGTTAGCATACAGTAGCAAATGACACTTCTGTCTTGCCCACAGTACTTCTTGACTGTAACGCAACATGCACTTTTCTCGGTCCGTCTCTCCTATTTGTTTCCAGAGGGGAGAACACGTTTCCATATGGCTTGCCTTGCAGGCTGTTGCCCCTTCTGCCTGCAATACCTTAGTGACTCGGTGGCTGTAATAGCTGAAGACATGGCAAAAGTCAATAGGTGGAAAATACGTCTACTAGTTTAGATTTAGCAGCTGGAGATAAGCAGGAGGGGCTGTCAAACATAAACAACCCTTTTCTGCAGTCCATGATGCAGGACCTTCATTGATTTGGTGAAGAAATGGGCACTGTGAAGAAACCTCTGAGAACTAAATTAGGGAAAATTTAAAGCATGGTGGGGAGAAGTTCAGCTGAGGTTAATTCTAGTCTCAGTGAAAGCATTAATTTTGATTCTGATAAATGGTTCAAAGTCTAGATACTGAAGTTAATGTTTTTGCAAGAGTACCTTGGAGGTATGAAATTGTCCCCTGCCCCTCCTTACCATTTACATTTTTAAACTTAATAAATACTCTCCCTTCTCTGAAACAAGAGGTAAAATGAAATGATAACCACCTTAAAAGGTCACTTAGGAAAAGAAAGTTTTAATCCTCTCTAATGAAGCAGAGAATAAAACAGATAAGGTAGTTTTAATTCATGGAGGGACCAAAACTTTAAAAGAAGATTTGCATGTGCACTCCTATCTGTGCTACCTTGATTCTGAGGATAGCTTCAGTTTGTTAGGATCTGGTGCCAGAAATATGCATGTCAACATCTGGCCTTCCCCCTGGAATAAGTAAGCTATACCAGATGAGTATAGCAGAAAGGCTACAACACTAAGATGCCTTGGACAGAGCAAACAAAAAATGTTTTCAAGTGAAATTGTTAAGTTGATTGTTTGCTCATTAGCGATCTGTGCAACAAAGATCAGAGGGGAGTTGGTGTCATGTGGCTTTAAATAATTTAGAAGCAGAAGCAATTGCTGGAGACTGCTTGAGCGAAATAAATAAATAAGTTCAAGAGAAGCATCTGGCTCAATCTGACTGCCAAAAAACCAAAGAATAATGGAAAAAGAACCTTCTTTTACCTAGTGTCTATAAGAACATTGGCCCTGAAGATGCATGAGTTGGGAATTTTTTGCAGACTTCTCTTTGCCAGCTGAAGCTATCAGATTACTTCTATCCTTTAACTAAAGGATATTTTTTTTTACTAAAGGATATAAGTGTGTGGCCAGGGAGGAGAAAGGACTAATAACATTGGTTAACATAGAAAACAGATAAAGTAGTGCTCTAAAATTAGTGCTGCAATTATGACAATTTACCAGGATTGTTTACAAGTTGATACTGCTGACTAAGCAGGGATGGGTGTTACAGGTCTATTTTTAAAAAAGGAAGAAGAGGATTTTAAGAGAAATACTGTATTTGATCTCTCAGTATGTAAGAGAAAGGATTTGATGGGCTGAGAGTGTGAGGAGGAACGTAGTAGGGCTGAAACTATCCAGCATGGATAGGGATCATCAGGAAATTGTAATCTAACCAGTCTCTCAGTCTCCACTTTATTTTCTTTTTCTTTTATTTCTCCTTTTTTTAAAGTATTGAAAAGTTCCCTTAAAGCAGAGTTTCACAGGAGGGTGTCTATGCTGCACCATCTGACCAGAGCAGGTCCTACACCAGAATAACCCTGTTGACTTCAAGGGGCCGTTTTAATGGAGATACAAATTTGAGCTCACAAGTTTAAAGAAAAGCCGTACACATGAGAGTTCTATCTGTAAATGCAACCCAGGGCAAGCTCGCACTGAAGTGGGCAGGGCTGCTCTCTCCTGCTGTCCCAATGCAGGGCAGGAAAAAGCTTTATAGCAGTTACCTGGCGTGAAGTGTGACACAGCTCTACACAAGCAGTCGTGGGTGTCAGTGGATCTAAGTTCAGTCTGACTCTGCTCTGTTTCGGGAGAGGCATTGGCAGGTAAAAATAATTCTCTAGATGACCAGAGGGCCCTGTTTCTTTGTCTAGGAGAAGTCATTAATTAGAGCAAATGGTTACCCCACCCCTAAATATATTTTATTATTTTTGAATCTGTATGTATGCAGATATAAAACTTGTAAAGGGAGAAACTAGTTTCAGGTTTACATTCTGGAGGTTGAAACGAATACTGACTGATTGCTCCTCCCCTGAAACTTCAGCTAATGGCTATTAACCTTGCTTCAGATGAAAAAAAGAAGAAAAAGCAAACAAAGTCAGACATGAATTGGGAAATGTGTTTGTCTGTGATAGTAAAAAATCCTGTGTGGTCTGAACAGGGTTTTATAAAGCCTAGGGAGTATTTCACAAGATGTCATTTTCAAATACTACTACTTTGCCTCTGCTGAAGATTTCCCTGAAATTCCCTGTTATTTACTCCCATGCACAGAAAACAAAGTCCTTAATGGTTGATGCTCTCCAGACCCTTTCTGAGAACCTTCTGCCTTATCAGTAACCTTTTCTGCACTGTCAAGAAATCTACAGTTGCAGGCAGCCCTGAAATCTCCCAGGTCCTAATCTAAACACAGAGCTTTATTAATCACTGAGCATACTGGTCTGGGTTTGCTGGTCAGAACAAAACCAGGCATTCTGAAATACTAATTTGTTGATGTAGCCCCAACTAACATTTCAAGAAAAAGCTGTAAAAATATCTGGAAAATGTGTTTCATGTGTCTGCAGCAGCAATTGCCTGCTTTACCCTATGAAGAGGGCCCCATTTGAACATTATGTTGTAAGAATGTTTTCATGCCTAATTAAGACAATTAGGCTTACATGAATGGCCAAGAAGCAGGTGCTGGTAGATGTGTTGAGGAGTTATATTTTGTAGTCTCCAGCTTCATTGCACTTTGCACTTTCAGGTGGATGCCTGATGCTCAAATAGCACTGGAATCTGCTTGGGGCACTTTGCTACCGTTGCCTTCCTGCCTTTTCATTCCCAGACAGTTGCTTTTTAAAACGTAGCTGGAAAGATCAAAAGCATTATTACTGTAAAAATCACAGTGAAATTAAAAGGGATAGGAATCAGCCATTTGTACAGCAGATTCTTTTCATGTCTCTGCATAGACGTGCCAATTACGCTTCTCTTTTCTCAGCCGGAGATGTTAACCTGTGCTGCTTTTATCTCGGGATCCCTGCCCAAGTTTCTAAAGTGATTTGTGGTCATTTGAGATCTTCCTTTGTGTTTGTCACTTGTTCCTGGGAGGAAGAGTGGCACTGATGGGAACGGTCTCGCTATTTATAGACTGTCTCGGTGTTCTGTCTCCTGCGGTTATGTAGAGGAGGCAGCATACTGTCTATTTACTTTACTTGTAGACCACCCGTCTCTCAGCCTGAGTTTTGCGGACATCGTGGACTTGCTGCTGAGAATTTTTGTCTGATTTCTTTTAGATTACTTTTTTTTTTTTTACAAGTGCATTATCTTGATCACTAAGGTCTTGTCTAGCCCTTTGTTTTGATGCATTTGGGGTCCTGGTTACTGAACGTTTAGTCTGACGTTTATTGGTGGGAATGGGGATCCTTTTTATAGGATCCAGAACAAGTGGGGTACTTGATGCATGCCTGTATATTACCCTTTAGAGAGACAGGATTCAGCTAGACCAAGTGCCTGTGTCAGGGAATTGGGACTTGCTCCTGGGTACAGAAGATTGCTGCACTTTCTCTGTCCATCTTCAGTTATTCACCTAAGCTTCTCTGCCACATTTTTCACAGTTCTATTAGCTCATATTTTTGGCTTTAGTAAAGCTTTTACTGCATTATAGGAGAGGATCTTATAACTGCAACATAAAAGTGAACACTTGGCTCCTTTTTAAATGCTCAGACTGAACTCTATTAATCTGTAGATAGAGGGCATTCAGCTCCAGAAATAAAGTTATGAAGTCCTTGGATAAAATTCTCTCAACTTCCTTCAATGTTATGCTAACTGAGACCTGTTGAGGGAACAAAATTAACTTATGCAATGAATTATTACTAAAATAAAGGTAATAGCAAAGCTTGCATTCAGTATCTAATTAAATCTTTTCCTAATGCTGTATATCCATTTGTAACACGTAAAGCCTGACTTTAGACTCCTGGGAGCAGGAGTAAAGAATAGCATTACAAATATTTATTTACTTCTGTTGTCCCTTACTGGCTTTATTTTAATGGGTGTGCAAAACCTCGTGAAAGCTACAGGGGAGAAAAAGCCCCCCCCCCCGGAAACCCTTTGTATCAGGATGAATTGGAAAAACAAACTCTACGGTGCTCGTTGGCCATGAATCACTTTTCCCTTCACGGGTGGAGAATGAATGAGGCGCCTGTGAAGCTAATTCCCTTTGTCCCGGTTGTAAAGCAGATCGGCACAACAGGAGAGGCACAAGGCCAGCAAAGCAAGAGGTGGAAAGCAGGCACCATCCAGTGAATTCATTTTTCAGTCATTCCAGTGCCGCTTGCTCCTTTTTTTTTTCCTCTACAAATATAAAGAACAAACAAACCCTATGGTCCCTGGGAAATGGGTCTGTTAAGGGTGGCTGCTGAAGTCTCACTGAGCACGGTGGCAATGGCAGAGAACATGAATCCTTCCCACTGTCACACTTGGTCCCTTGTCACACCAAGTGAGAGGACAGAAAGCACATCACCACAGCCTCACTGCACATTAGGAAAACAGCAGATCAGTGCATTGAAGAGTCTGTGTCATCCTGGGGGTAAAAAAGATAAAGATCTAGGGTCTTCCTCTTTTTTTTTTTTTTACTTCAAGATAAAAATCTTAGTCATCTCTGTCATGCTGAACTGGATTTTTGACAGGTGTTTATTATTCTGAATTAGGTTACATTATTTCCTCTTTATTATGTTCTAAATACAGTTAGATTTGTGTGTGTGTGTGTCAACCAAACCAGCTGTATCTGAAAGACTAAAGATATTCTAGCTGTGAAACACAGTGCTGTCTAGGGAGTGTAACCCTTCCATTCATCGCCTGGTTTACAAGCCTCTCTCACTGTACAAGCACAACTTTGTTGCCCAGTTAAAAGGAAAATGGAAATTCAAAAAAAATCTCACCACAGCTTTTGTAATATATTTCCAAGTTGTCCTCTTTGCAGACTGTGTGCGTAGGCCACTCTGTGCTGGCATTGATGTAAAGCAGGACTAAGATGAGAACAAGAACATTTGATGTCTTCATGGTGGTAGTTTACAGGATTACTTCTGTCTGTCTGTCTCTCAGTAAGCCTCTGTGGAGGGAGGTGTTCCTTCCTTCTCCGAGGGAGACAGGAGTTACTACATCTGCGCCTGCAGAAGGGTTAAGTCAGCCAATGCAGCCCTAGCTTACCACAGCGTGGTGTAAACGAAGCTAATCGGAATTGGACAGTGCTGTTTCCGTGTGCTTAGACTTCTGCTTTCTGCTTCATGTTAGTTCAAACTAACAACAAACGAGCTAATCGCACCTACTCACTGCCCAGCATAGCCCTGCTCGGCGCCTGCTGGAGCAATGCAGAACGATGTCGTTTTTCTCTCGCTGCCAGTTTCTTCTCTTGAAGCTAAAGCATTTGGGTCAAGATTTCAGACAAACTTATTTAGTTATTCTGGCTACAAAACATTATGATCCAAATCAGCCCATCTTAATCATGCAAAGTCAGACTAAATTTTGCAAGATGGACAGTTTGGTTTCTCAGTTCTTAGTAACGAATCTGCTAGAATTAAGGGAGGTGTGTCTGAAGCTGACACCAAATAAGCAAGCCCTGAAACTTACAGGAATGAATTCTTCCTGCTTGACTATGCTAAATGCTGCATTTACATTTGGTTTGTTCAGTGGTTCTTGGGTAAGTACTAGTTAACAGTATAACCAATCGGGTAAACCTAGACTTAATTGTTTTTCTTTCTGTCTTCCTGGTTAGTGACGCTGTGCACTTGTCGTTCACACTAGGTTTTTTTTAGAAGCTGTGGTTTATGTAAAAACTAGTGGCTGTTGCAGATGACAGTATGATCAGCGAGGAAAGGAGGGAGCGTTGCTGCATCTCCTGCATACTTCTGCAATTCAGTTTGAGTTCCAGGACTGGAATAAAATTTCAAACTGCAGTTGCGAAAAAGGTCTTTCCTGGACAGAGCACCAACTTGAAAAAAGCTACAAGCTAAATTCAGCCCTAAAGCAAATGTCTGCAATAGACTTCTCTGAGCTGGAGACAAGGAGAAATTGTCTCTGCGGCATGATAGAGTTGGATAAAAGATCACTTTGGACGTCTCAGTCCTTCTTGCTCCAAAGGCTTAAGTATAATTTGCTCTGTCACTGAGTAAAGTTGAAGAGGGGAAAGACTACGTACTTTAGCAAACAGGAGAGCACCTACAAGATAATTACAAAATAATGCTAAACAGGAGAGCTGATCCTTGGGCAAAATTCTGGCCTGAGCAAAGGTAATAAATGTAATCCCATAGATTAAACAGGGGGCCAAGATTTCAACCATGATGTATAAAATTTAAAAGCCAATTCAGTGCAGTCCAAGAGACCTTGCTTTGAACAATGAGGCTTAGGCCTGCTCTGTGTTTTTGATACTGTCATAATGGTAAACTGTGTGCCCAGAGCCAGGGTGAGAATCTAGGGAACTATCCTTAGCCATGGAACATGCGTGAGTCATGTAAAGAGATTTGTGTTACAGATCTGTCTGGTTTGACTGGACTTTGGTGGCACCCAGCTGATAGCTGATGCAAGCAAGCACAATTGCGAAGGGAACAGTAAGGAAGGACAACATCTAGGATCACTGTAATACATTTAAAGTAGAATCATGTAAAGTAGAAGTCCCTTCCCGCTAAGGTCTACAAAGTCAGTGAAAATTGGATATAGCAATTTATTACGAAGTACTTCAGATCAGGACTGTGAGAACATAACCTCCAGGTTTCTTTTAGGAATGGCACCATCATGGTCCTTCATTTAAAATGTCAGCTTCATGCTCAATAACAATGAACAAAGCAAATCAAATGATAGCGCAAATGCTTCAAAGAGATACCCACTGGGAATCACTAAATAAACAAACCAAACCAGGCTCAGGGCCTCTCCGGAGATTATAAACATTGTAAGCTGGGAAAATATGTGGGAAAAATAACATACATGCTTGTCCTGCTCTCTTACTCTTCATTCGTGCCTGCTTGTTCACACTGCTGGGAACAGGTTACTGGGTTAAATGGAGCCTTGGTCTGGACCAGAATGGTCTATGTGGACACTGGGCTTGTTCTTCACCTGCCCTGTCCTCTGCCCACCCCATCCTGTTGGAACAGCGTTGCTCGTGCTTGCAGCTTTCAAAGTGCCGGCTCAAAAGCAGTCTGTTGTCTCTGCAGAAGCCCCATGGTACCTGCTCAGCAGATATCCAGGAGTCTGGGCCTTGCCTTGCAGAGATTTCAGTCTAAACACAAGCAGACAGCTGGGGAGAGTGGAACAGCGCTGGACTTTCAGGATACAAGTATTCCTGCTTCTCTGAAAGCAGGATGGCTGGGGTAGATCTCCTAGTGGAAAGCAAGTCTGCCTCTGTAGATAGCTCAGGGGCTTTTCTATGCCTGTCCCATTTCTCCGTCTGGTGCATAGACTCTGTCTTGCTCTTTGGAGACAGCTACTTCATCCTTTTTTTTGGCAGTGCTCCTGACACTGACTAAAAATGACAAGTCACAAGATTTTTATTTTGAGTGTGAGGTTGGAATGTGTGTCTCAAGCAGTTTTTTGGGTGGCCAGTGTTCTGAGAGGAAACAGCCATGACAGCTAGTGTTCTGGAAGGCCGTGCTGTCGCTTACACTTTGCCCCACCACGTTGTTCTCAATGGGAAGGGAATTTTACTTTGAGTGGTTCAAGCTTACCATGTGTACTCCAGACACTGTTTTACCATTTAATTCCCCGTGCAATGCTTGTATCTCCTAGAAGGAGCTCTATCACCAACTCCATCTGTTCTGAGAACTGCTTTCCCTTCAAACAGCCGAAGCCTGTAGGATGAGAAACTACATCTAAATGAAGTGGTATCAGTTCTGGCAGTGGGAATCCTGTTTTGGCAGGTTGGTTAGCTGGCCAACAAGCATGTTGCTTTATCTGCCTGATTGAAGGCTTTGACCATGGACATAAGCAGCTCAAAAATGCCTGTAATGCTTTTATATATGGCTTCATATATCTAGAGCACTCTTCACCTTGTTTGGATGCTTCTGCAGTATTAAAGAGTGGAAAAGCCTCTTGTTTCTTATCTGTAATATAATTGGGAAGAGTAGAAGATAGCAGACTATTAAGCAGATAAATCTTACATCAATGTCTGTGACTCCTTGGGTTGGCTGATAAAAGATTTCTGATGTAACCATATCAGCAAATCACCCCTCTACCCCCCCCAAAGAAGCTCATACTGCTAGCCTCTCATACCTATAACTAACAGCCAGTACCAGCTTCCTGGAGAAAGTCTAGCAATGAAGAGGTGTTTGGTTTTTTTATTGTTGTTCCTTGTTACTTCAGGGTCCAATTCTCCCCTTTCAGATTGCAGTGAATATTGAGTCATAACTGGTTTAACAGACAGCAACCTCTATTGATTAAATGACATACTCATACGTAGCATAATTATAGATGTACTATTAATAGATACACTGTTATCATTAATTTACCGCTGTATCATTTTGCACAGCTACAACCAAGTATAAAACTAATTCTCATTCTCAGATCTTGCAAATCCACAACCAACTGTTTTATTATAATTCTGTCACCCTTCCCACCCGCACTCCTTGGTGCCAGAGCACAAGCCTGTCCCTCTGCACTTGCCCTCACTGAGCCTGAGGCATGGACCTGATGGAGAGCTGCATGGGTTGTCTGCAGGGCTTCTCTTCAGCGTCCTGGTGGGCTTGGGTGCACAGGCAGCTTCGGTGCTGTTTGTAAGTGACTGCACTCCTACTGTCAGAACATCCCACCCTCTTTTGTTCTTTGGCTGATTTTGGCTTATTCCCCCTTATTTCTGTTGCAGGACTCTCTTTTTTTTTTTCTTACCTTTACTATTTCTCTTTCTTTACCCTAACTCTTTGCAAACGAACAGTTCACCTATTTTCTTTTCCTCATTGGTCTCAATTCTGCTGCATCTGTACTCAAATTTGATGTTTCCAACACCTTTACTCAGGCAATGTTGGCATTATGGGGTATTACTGATGCAGTTACCAAGGCACAGGCAGCCTCCTAAGATTACATCCCCAAAACTGCCCTACAATTATCTGGTTCATACTGGCAATGTTGGGGATTTTTGTGGTTGGTTTTTTGGGTTTGGTTTTTTTTTTTTTTTGGGCTTCATACACCCAAATAATTCTACTTTAGCCTTAATTCCTCTACCTACCTCCAGTTAATGCAAGTGGTTTCACATCTGAAGCACAGCCTGCATACTAGAGCAACAAAGCTATGTGTTTTCATTCTCTGTTTTGTGCTTGCACAACATCCTTACACTTGCATTTTTTTAATAACCCTCTTGGTTCCCTGCAGAGGTTTAGCTGGTCATGAGGCTTGTTGCTCCAGCGGGGCCTCTTTCTTGTGTTCATACAACTGCACCTACACTGTGACTTTTGCCAAAATAGTTATGGGTATGTTGTTTTTCCTATGCTTCTAGCCAAGTTTTTGTTTGCAAAACTTTTTCAAATGTAGACCTGGATAGTGCTTCACCTGATCTCAGCAATGGAGTTTCCTCTTAAGAGTTTCTTTTATTTAAAGTTCTTTTTTTCTCTATTGTGCAATCCAGTATAAGGTGAGTCCTAACCAAAGTTTAAGTTCTTTCTTTCAAGCCAGAATTTTTTTTTCTCCTTTGGCTTCTTTGTGTACTCCTGTATCATACAATGAAACATTTCAACAGGGAAAGCTTCACATTAAAAGCTTCGCTGGTTTATCTTCTTTTTTTTCTTGCAATTCTTGCTGAACAAAAGCTTTCTGCTTGATTTTTCTCAGCATGGGTCTCCCACTGGTGAAAGTGAGTGAAAATTTCTCAGCAAACAGATAAGACTTTTCGGAGGCGGTACCTTCACTCTCTGTAAAAGTCAAATTTTCTTACTGTGCTTGTAATAGGGCATTTAATAGTTTGTTTAAACAACAAAGCCTAGAAACGTAATGCCAGCTAATACGCCACTGCCCCTGTTTCCAGGTGCTCCTGAGAGAAGGTGAGTTTTGTTTTCTGAGATTTTTGAAGTGCTGCATTGCCAGCAGGGTGCCTGACAGGGCTCGTGCACAGGGTAAGCCCTGCAGGAGCAGAGACCCGTGGGCCCTCGAGCCCTCAAAGCTTCTCCCTTTCATGGGGTGGGAAGGTTTCTGGGACCCACCAGCCCCCTCGGCTGCCAGCGCAGCAGCACCTGCTCAGTGGGCACCCAGCTCCTGCAGTCACCCCTTGTCCCCAAAATGGTCCAGGACCAGACTGAGAGCTGGGGCTGAGACTGCTGCAAAGTGACAAAGGTTGACACGCAGGACTTGCAGACAAAGCCGCTGTTTCCTGCTTTCTCTCTCTGAGCACTGTAAAGCTGAGTTCTATCCACCCCCGGCACACTCTCAGAACAAGGCGTTTGGTACTGCCTGGAGTTGGGCAGCTGCTCAGGAGCACCTGCTCCTTGGGAACACTAGTGCTCTTTGGTGATAGTAGGAGTCTACGTGGTTTTATACAGGTCAGGTTTTGATTGCTTTGATTCCTTAGCCTACTGTGGACTACTATGTTAGCTACCTTGCTAATTTTAATTGCTCTTTTTAAAATTAAAGATTTCAGGGAAAGGGAGTAGTCAGTGGTATGGAGAAAAGGAAAGAACTTTTCCTTTTTATCATTTATGTTAAATGTTCTGAAAAGTATTTAAGTTTGTATGTTACAGCTTTTCAGGACTCCATCTGGAGTCTGTAGTCTGTGAAACAGACTGAAGATTCCTTGTTCACGTGCTACCAAGTTAAAGGGTGTGTGTTTGCACCAAACTGTACCCTTTAGGCCATGCAGATGTAAAATATATGTGCAAAAGCGGAGCCTTGTACAGCTTCTTTCTGGTTGCAAACTAGGCTTTTCCAGGAGGAAACTGGTGGGTAGTCACTGAGAAAGGGCAAAATTGAGCTGTTGTCATTAAATGAGTATACTGAATACTTCTAGATTTTAACATTTTAATCCTTAAATTTATAATGTCCAATATTTCAAGGACTTACTTGCAGTTTCTGTGTTGTGATTGTATAGTGTCTTCATATAAAAACATAGATTATTTGTTGAAGCTCTAACTTATTTATAAAGTGCTGAAATATAAGATGGAAAGATTCTGATTTTGGGGCTTCTAGATTTCTACTGGTAGCAGGAGAGGCATTTGAAACATAGACATGAAGTCCATGGGTGGTACCCAGGCAAGAGCAGTTGTCTAGTTTTCAGTTTTCATTTATTAGTCTATTTTTTAAATTTCCCTCAGTTGTACTGCTGTGCCAGAGACTCTTCTGTAGTGATACAAACTCCGTCTTAGCCACAAGGAAGGAAGTAGGTCGTCTCCTGTATGGCCTCTTCTTTGGCATGTTCTTTCCATAGGGAAAAAAATATCAGAGACACAGCAAACATTCGGTCAATGGTAGGTTTGGGGCAGAAAGGTGATATTTAAATACTATTCCTCTACCCTCTGTTTGCATGCAGGAAGGAAATACAGGACAAGATTGTTATGGTGCTCTCTGAAGAGGATAGCCATACTCGTGATGTGAGTATGGTGACATATGTCTACACATGGAGTGAGTGCCTGAGAGTTTGGGATGTTATCCTTGGGTGAGTGCTGCTGGGTGTCCCCACTCCTTCCATAATCTGCATTTTGGAATAAGGGAAGGGGAAGAAGGAAAGCAGATGTAGCACTGCTCAGAGCAGAGACATACATTTATTTGTGGTTTGCATTGCATGTTCATGATGAAAAGGCTGAAAAGAAATTCTGGCCTTGGAGTCATGTGGTATCTCAAGCCATAGTAGGGGTGAAAGTGGCAACACCAGCTTTGGTGCAAAGGGAAAAGCACTCATCTGCTTCTGCATCTCCCCTCCTTGGTTCCATCACCCATCTTAATAGCTGTGTGGAGTTATTACTGTAGCAGTCAGGTTTTGAGGTGGATAGGAATTTTCTAGTGATCACTCTTCTCAGAAAATACCACCGAGTCCAAAGCTTCTTATGGAAGTGCTGGTGCAATGTGGTGGGAATGTGCATGCCAGCAGGGGAGTTTTGTCAGCACCAGGAGCTAGCAGCAAGCTCCCCTTCCAGAGTAACCTGTATAGGTTGAGGAACTTTTTCTACCTCTTGTGATGCTGGAGTTCAAATTAGGGACTTGTATGGGGACTTCTCCTGGGCTAACGGACGCTGACCTGCCGTGGAGTGGCCTCTTTATTCCAGATGAAGCTCAGAATGGGAGAAGCTTTCAAACCTCAAGCTTTAAAGGGATGAGAAAGGGTATTTTGCACTGCTCTGCTGTCCCTTTGGTGGACCACAGCAATAGGGTGAGCAGCCTTCAATTAGCTATGGAGATGGCCTTTGGCTTAGCATGAACTTGGCAGGTCTTGTTATGTCGGGAGTCAGTCTCTCCTGTGCTGCTTCGTGGCTGCGCTCGTAAGCAGCTCTTCGGCCAGGCAATCTGTTTAAATTGGTATTGAATCCGTATCACAGTGGATCAATGGCCTCTGTGGTCCTGGATGAACTCAATTTTCTTGCCAACACTGTGGTGCAGGTGTGCAGCTTTGGGTTGATGCATATTGGTGCTGGTTAGGCAGTAAGGAACGACACACCAGGACAGTTGAACTGAGGCGTGGTGTTGGCTTTTGTAACTCATGTGGAAATGGGTATTTCTCCATCCTGGCCAACAGAGCTTCCTCTGTGTTCATGGGGAAATGACTCTGTAGAATGAGCTCAGTTCACCATCTGGGAAATGTTCAGCTGTGTCCAGGTGCTCCTTTTCTAATACACCCAGGGACCTTGTGACACAGGAGACTCAGCAAAGGGCCAGTTAGTGTTTAATATAAGGGACAGAGTTTCTGGCTCTACAGAGAAATCCTGTTTACAGGTGACTCAGTGGGGCAAGAAGTGGTTTCTGTGGTTATCAAGTATCTATAGTCAAATGCACATAGTGGAACAGTGTGAAATTTGTAGTCACACACGTATTGTGTCAGGGAAGCTGTCAATTCAGCAGGGTTTTGGCTTGGATAACCATACACAAGCAGAAATGAATGTCTGGAATAGCTGCCCTTGTGCTTCTGGATCACCCATCACTGGTAGTGTTTCTCCCCTGAAGTGATCCAGATGACTTCCACACAGGGGTGATGTGAAATCTTTAAAAATGTTCTTGCAATCATGTGCTGGCAGGTATGGAAAGAAGTGTCCGGTCACTGAGAGTGCTGGAAAAAGAAGCAATTGGAAGTGGAGGTCTCTTACCAATAACAGGCACTGCAAACAAGCAGCTCAGCCCTTCCAGGCAAGCAAGCAGGGCTTAAATTAGGCAAGAATTTTGGATTTCATCAACCTACTTTGCTGTTGCTCCCTTTTGGTGCCAGACCATACCCTAACCTGTATTTCTCCTCTACTTTCTGGCTGATGGGTGGTGAGGTTGGAAATGTTTGGATGCATGGAAAAAAGGAGGCAAAGAAACTACAGCTAAAGGAAGACTAAGTTTAAACTGTATTCTGATGGATTTTAGGAGTGAATTTCAGACTGGTCAGCCTCCTGCCAAAAACTTGTGTGTCTGATGCAAATGAATTTCAGAGCTGCTGCTGACGTTCTCCCAGCTACATTCTTGTCGCAGCAGTGTGTCTGCTAAGGGAGTTTGCAGATGCTCCTGGTGAAGCTATTCCTGAGTTTATCCCACTGTTCTCAGACTGCAGAAACGTGGGGGTTTTGGGTGCCCCCTTGTCAGCACCAGACCAATGATGGGAACACAGGGAGGTCGCTTTCTTGGTTGTCGTTGTTTCAAATGCTGCTTTGAGGGAAGATATCATTCCCTCTGCGCCGAGCATTACTGTAATTGTGCAGGGAGAGTTTGTCTGCTGCAACCCAACCCAAGCCTGGCAGGAGGGAGCGGAGCGTGGTACAGGCTTCTCCTGCCTAGGTGGGGGGAGGGATGTGCTACCTCCATCCCTGCTTCAGGCCCCTAGGGGACAGAGCTGGTGCAGAGATGGCTTTAGCTTGGGTGGGGTGGTCCAGGCTTGCCAAAATCAGAGTTCTTTGCACAGTCTCCCCAGGGTGACATTGCAGTGAGCTGTTCTCCGTTCCGCTACCTCCGTCAGGCGCTCCAGCAGGCACAGGTTGGTGTGGATTGCATCTGATGTGAGGGTGGGATAGAGCCGAGTGCAATCTGTGACGGGAATTTGCCAACAAGGCAGCAATTATAGATATGGGATTATATGTGTGAAGGGCCATTACCACTTCTCCAACATTTCTAGAGAGAATGACAGGAGCCATTTTAGGATGAGTCTGCTCTGTATCAGGGGTGGGACAGCAGGGATCATTCCTTAGTGGTACAAGAAGATTAAAAAGTCCCAAAGCAGACTACTGTAATCTGTGCATTACCTCTGTTTGGTTTTGAGCCAAAACAGTGAGAAATGCATGATCTTTGGTTCAGGTCTTGGCCTGATACCACATCACACTGCTGACAGTGCTATTCTGCCTGTTCAGGAAGCCAAACTTGCTTTCTTTAATAAGAGTTTCTTAGGGATGGGGCAAGTAATATATTAGGGTAGGCTGCTTTCTCTCAATGGATATTCAAAGAGTATCATCTGTGAGAACTTCCAGCTCATTCTAGCTTCTGTTCCCTTAACAGAAGTCAGTATGGATCAGAGCCACAAGGTATTTCTAGTGTGCAGATTGCCAGAGATCTGAAATTAATGTATAGACCTTCTCATCCCAAGAGAACGGTGTGGCCATGGAGAATGAGTTAGCAAGGACACAACAGTTTGGACTAGCTAAGCCCAATTTGGATGTTGCCGAGATGAAAAAGTGTGGGGTTTTTTTTTGTTTTGTTGGTTGGTTTGTTTGTTTGTTTTGTTTTTTTTTAGTTTCCTTTGACAGAGAAAAGTTTCACTAGCAGTCATGGTCAAAGCCTGTCTGAATCTGTTTTCTAGCAGAAACGTGCTCATCTTTCCTCCCACTTCTGTTGCAATCTCTTCCTTAGTACTGGTGGTGGTGGGAAGGAGCAATTGCATTGGTTCTGAGGACTCGGTTTGCTGTGAGCTCCCCAGCCCGCGCTCTGTGCTGTCTGGAAAGAATGATGTGGGGAAATAGGATCACAGAGCCTGGGGAGAAGCTTTGCAGACCACCTGGCCTTCAAATTCCTGGCACTGCTCAAACTTGTCTCTGTAGGAAATCCATGTTCCAAGTCAAGCTCAGGTCACATGAGAAAAGGAATTTGGCAGGAATATTATGAGTCCCTACTGATCTGCCAACAAATCCACCCCAAGCATCTTGCTCTACACTTAGAATGGAGCAGCACAACTGACAGCCCAGTGCAGGAACATACAGAAGTGCCTGGAGGTGGCTTCTGCAGGCTTTCCCAGGAACCAGCGCTGCTGCAGGCTGACTTTCCTTAGCACCATGTTCTCCTTTTACAGAAAAATAAAAGGCAAGGGCTGAGGAAGGGCTTGAAAGCAAAGAGAATTAAAATGGTAGGAAAAAAGACATTCCTCCTTCTTAGGTTTTAGTGTTCCTACTGTCCTAGGAAGACTTCAGTTCTCCTGAGTGCTGTTTAGTCACTCAAAAAATGTACAAATGTAGGGACGATTCATACTTCTGTGACCACCTGATGTACTCTGACATCATTAGTAGCAACTGGTGAGATGTTGCCATGTGCATTTAAGTGCTGTTTTGTGCATTTTTTTTCCCTAAATATCTCTGCTTCAGAGCAAGGTGGATAAAGAAAACTAAATTCAAAATGACTCTGGCACAATTACGGTAGAAATAAGCAGCTATTGAGCTTAATGCAGATGCCGTGAAGGGAAATATAATCTCATTTCCTCTTTTTTTTTTCATCTTTGTGTTAGGTGCTCTGTTATCATCTTTATGTGGGATATTCAGAAATTTTATTGCATTAAGCATATGTGGGATTTAGGAGGTCTCTTTATTACAAAAGGCAGAGATTTTTTTGAGATGGGCTGTCCACTTGCAATGCTTTAATGTCCCTTCAAGGTGACTGGATGATGCGCTTCATACAGAAGTGCTCCTTGGGGCACTGTAACTGGAAACACAGGACTTCCTGCTCAGGCCACTAATTTTTGAAAATTAGGGACCTGAAATTAGATATGTAAATCAACCCTTCTATATGCATAAGGACAAATGTAACTATGGAAAGTCCTGATTTTCAGGGTTGCTCCTGTAAGATCTAACTGTAGGCACTCAAGGCTGAAACTCTGAGCTGTGGTGTTCCCAAAAGAAAATGAGTAACCACGTTTGAATAGTTGTCCTTTAAATTTATGAACGTGACTGTATATGTGTTTATTTGTGAATTTATTTCTATACGTTATATAAATGTAAGACATCTAATATTTATAAATATTTATTAATAAATGTATGTACGAACAAATATGCAAACAAGTAAATAAGAATACTTTTTTATATGCATTTCTGTTTAGATAACCCAAGTTCTGCTAGGAGACAATTAGAAACACCTAATTATTCACTGGAGTAGAGAACACCCTGAAGAAAAATCTTTGAAAGTCCAGGTATGAGAGACTGATGGGACAGGTTTCTCCATTGGTAGGAATGTAAATAGTGCAGGTACGGCTACAGTCACTGCAGCATTGTGGGGGAAACAGGACTTTGTTCTCCATCAGATTGTCTCCTCCAGTGGTCTCCTGTCTTTGAGGCTAGGTAAGGATGACAGGCATGAAGCTGAGGGCAGAGGTTGTGACATGCCCAAGGTCTGGAGCCTGGGAGCTGAATCCTGTCTGTTTTATTTGTGTGTGTTGGGACCGTATCTGCTCTGTGACTCTCAGGGGATGGAAGATGCTCTGGCTCAGTGGGAAATGCTTCTGCTCCCAGTTTTGTCCCAAATATATGAGCAGCAAGAGAAGACAGCAAAGATGCTGAAAGAGCCAAGTTATTTCAAAGGCAGTCTTTGGAGAAAGAGCACCTGCTTGAGGCTGAACGAGGCATCCTCCTTCTTCCCTGTGCAGGCAGGGGGAGGTGAATGGCAGCAATGGTTCAAAGGGGTCTGTACCCTGGGGATAGTTTTTGAGGTGAAATTATGAATTTGTCAATGCCCCCACAATTTGAAGAGGCTGAGGGAGGGAATCAAGACTTGTACTCTGCTCAGGCTGGCACATAGCCTGTTAACGAGCCCGTTAAACGATGTAGTTAAAGCTGAGATACATGCAGCTGTCAGCAAGGAAAAGGACGAGACATGAGACTTGCATTGCAGGGGGAAAGATGAATGCTGGAAGTTTTCCCTTTGCCGGGATGTTGCCACTTAAGCTTTCTCTTACAATTTTGGACTCAGATGTTCCCAGGAGAGGCTGTGGACCCTGCTGCTTGTTTGGAGGGGTGGAAGAGGAGAGCAGAGGGATGGGCGGGTGCAGCTGGAGGTGGCCTGGGTGGCTCGGCACATCTATTTCCAGGCGAGCCACCTGATGGTGCTGTTTGTTCAAGTTGCTGCCCGCGCCGGCTGTGCCCCGCCTGCAGAGCTGTGGACCTGCATGTAGATGTGCCTTATCACAAGGCGTTTAATTAATAAATAAATGATAAAAAAAGGCCTGCATCGCCCACCTGGTTCTGGTGGTGGGAGTTCACTTTTCTGTCAGGCCCCGGGGCAACAACTGATGGGTTTTTTAAAGCTTGATTGCAAGAAAGTACGTTGGAAAGTGTTTGGGGGAGCCCAGGCCCAGGTGCCTCTGCGTTTTGTGGAGGCTGACGATGGCTTGCTAGGTTTTCCTAATTTATTTTGCATTCTCCTCACAATTTCCATTGTGGAGCTTTCCCGTACGAGGATTAACCGTCACAAGCGGTGCAGTGCAGTGCTGGCAGCCTCCCTGGAAATCATGCATCCTGAATAATGATGAGAGCTGAAAGCAGGACAGAAAATCCATGCTTCTGTTCCCTAAATCAGCACTGGGTAACACCACCCCAGACAAATAGCAGCACTTGGCGACACCCCTGTTCCCACAGCCTGCTCCCCTTGCAAGCCCAGCTCCCTCTTTGCAGGGGCTCACATCAAAAGGCCCAGGCGAGGCAAGAAATGCAAACTGGGGGAGCTTCTGCCCAGCACCAGGCACCTACTGGGGAGGCCAGGCTCCCTGTTTGCTCTGGAGGGTACAGGATTGCATGGATCATCTTAGGGACTGAGACCCTCTGCTAAGAACTAGTGATGCAGTGCTTTGCAGGGTAGGTACCAGGGATGGAGGTGACTAGTGTGAGCAACCATGGCCAGCATACCAGGGAGAGCAAAACAGCTCAGCCTTCTGCCTTGCCTGGTTCATTTTCTGATGGTGAGAGAGGGCAGGGAGTAAAATTTAGCCCGTGTTGCCCCACTTGCTCCTGCCACAAGCAGCACCACCAGTAAGTCCCTCTGTAGTGAACAGGCTGGCTCTTCATTTGTTTCTCATTGTCAGAATGATGAGTCTGACTAGATTTCTTTCTGTTTGTGTTTGCTGCTTGTCTGTGCTGACAAAAACATGCGTAGTTTGTAGCTCCCTTGCTTCAGCTGGCTGCTGTTCCATTTTAATGTGAGGCACTTCATCGGAGGTCATTTACTCAGTATGTTGCTGGGCCATTTACAAATATGAGCTGATGAATATTTCATTGTTGTTCACCAGGAATTCTGTTGAAGTGTAGAGCTTCACGGCAGTGAGTCAGTACATGATGCACTCAAGATTAAATTGTTTCCTTGCTGCGTCTCTCGTCACACATGCTAATTGCTGACGTTGAGGAGGTAAAGTTGGTGGAAGCGAGAGGAATACATGTATGTATTAATATAATCATACTCTTTATCCCACTGATTCTGCTTAAATATCCCTGGAATGAGCACGGCTCAGGGAAGGGGCTCTTTTGATGAAATAGCAGAAGCAGCCGTCTCTTCCTGTTTGCTCTAAGAGCAATCCCCAGGCTGGCTTTCCTTCCCGCAGTGCCACACCTCCAGGAGGGAGGCTCTGCTGGACTCGGAGACTCCCACTTAAGTGCCAGGAAGAGTGAATACTCGCAGTGGAGTGGGTGGTGAGACCAATTTATCTTGCTGCAAAACATCCCAGTGGAAGAAGGGCACAGCGTACAGGGGGATGCATGCTGGTGTTAATACCTGCTTGAGAGTGCGAGAGCCTGGAGCAGTAATTCTGCAGAGGGAGACCCAAACCATTTGTCTCAAATGATGATTCAGGCACCAGCATCATTAGGTATTTTATTGCTGAGCCAACTGAAGAAAAGAGAAGCCGGGATAGAGCACCAAGGTTGACAGTGGGGGTCTATAAATGTAGTTTACCCTGCAGCTGCCAGCTGAGAGGGAGGATGTTGCTGTACCATGGCAGTGGAGTGGCAGCAGAAAGTCCCAGGCACGTGCTGAATTGTGCAGGTGTGCTGATGGCAGAGCCTCCCACATAACCTGCTGACTGGGGAAAAGCCAGTGGGAAGGTGTTTTCACATCATGGTGTTGCATTCCCCTGTAAAACGGTTTGTGTTGCTGGATTTTCTGGACTGCATGGCTTTCATGGTGAGCAATGTCTCACCGATAACTAGTGCTGTGGGGAATGTTAGGGCACACTGTGTTTCGCTGGATGGAAAATATTCCAACCAAAGGGGTTCTTTAACCATCCACGCTGCTTCAGCCCTCTCCCTTGGTGGTGCTGAAGTGGAGCTCTGGGGGTCTGTCAGTAACAAAGGTTATTTTGACTGTGTCAGATACAAACCTGGAAGACAACCACAACCTGGAAGTTGTCTGCTTCCCTGCATGCTCAGAAGCTTCTCTCTGCTGCCCAGACTGCAGGGATGGGCTACAAAATGTGCCTGCTCTTTATTTACTGCTGGCTGGTCATCTGGTGCTTCAGAGCTAGAGCAATGGAGAGATGCTGTGAATTTATCGAATTTGGTAGCTGTGTGGGAAGTAGGGGGTCATCCTGTCAGTTGCAGAGGCGAAAGGTTGCTAGTTTGGAACTAGGATCCACAGTTCTTCTGAGGGTGGAAAACGAGACAGGCTCCTCTTTCACCCCCCTCCACTTTTGCATCTCAGCTTGGTCTACATTGCACAGTTCGTGCAGCTCTCTGCTGCATTTGTCAGGTGCAGAGTGCCTTTCTGCTGCGGGCCATCCCCTGCTGCGCTGTAGGTCCTGCAAACCTGGCTGAGTGCCCTGTTCTGTGTGAAGCTGTTGCCGTGCACAACAGAACAGCGACTGCGTCTGGAAACTGGGCAGATGTGGACTTGGTGTTGTGTTTCCCAGTCTGCTGGTTTTTTTGGGACCAAGGGGTCTAGTGTGAACTCATGGTGCATGAACCAGCCCTCAGCACCAGACTGCCTGGAAGGAGCTTTAACCTGAATGTTCTGCAAGGTTTTTACTTTGGGGTATTTTTAATTTTTTTTTTAAGATTCTGTAGAGTCTCTGTAGCATGGACAGTCTGCCACTGTGCTGTTCAAGTCTGCCTGTGTGCGTGTATATATATATATATTTATATGTATCTGGTATGTTTTCTCTTGTTGCATGTTTTGACACAGTTTCTGGGAGCACTCCCATGATATCATAGATGCCCTTTTGTTCCTGGGGCTGGCTCCCCCTAGAAGGGGCCCAAACCCAGTGGGGGCAGTGGGAACATTTGCTGAAGTAGGGTTAGGCTGTGATCTACTTCTTGTGACTGGAAACTTTAATTTCCATCCTGCAGAAGCTTTACTTATATGTTTGGGAAAATCAACCTTTTTGACTCCTTTAAACCTCTTTGTACTTCATCTCTACTTTTTTGAGTAGGTTTTAGAGGGTTTCTATTTATATTTTTTTTCTTTAAACTTGACTAATGTCTTCACAGTTTTTGGGGCTGGTACTCTATGATACAAAGTGTTTACAGGAAGACAGGCCAGCTTGTGAAAGGAGGATATTGTCTGGAAGTTAGGTGTATTGGAACTTGATGCCAGTATTCGTGAAATGCAATAAAAGCAGCTCGTATGGAGAAAAAGAAAAAGTGAGGGCATCCTTTATTGGCCTTCTTAGTAGACTTTTTAAAAATATAATTGGATTTTTAATGTAATCAATTGTAATGACAGAATGAAACTGATTCTGTAGCCAGTTCTTCCAAAACAGCTTAATTAACCTGTAGATCTTTACAAAAAGTTATTAATTATATTTCAGAGTGAAACTTCTGTGGGGGTGCAGGCATATGTGGGTGGTTACTGAGAATACATGGTACTCTGATTGCTTCTCACTGTCTCTCTTCCGCTCTCGTTCTGATGCACACAGATATAGGCCAAAATTTGCCACTTCTGTCATGCTAGGAATAAACAAGACTAGTCATAGGGCAAAACATGACTTACTCCAAATACAAGTGACAGAAACTGTACCTGAAGAAGGAACAAAAATAGTCATTTCCAGTAACTCTGACCAAGAGTTTCCAAAGTGGAGAGCAAACGAATGAACTTGGATTATGCTCTAGGAGAAGAAAGAAGGGTTATTACTATTCTAAAGAAACTTGGCGAAAGGAGGGTGATTACAACAGAAATTGCTATTTGAGGCAGGGTGTCTAAATTTTGATTTGGGGTAGGTTTTCTCAACAGCATCACTGACATTTCACAGTTTTTCACACTTAGATTTTATAGTGCTTCAGCTGTGAGTACTGTGTTAAGTAAGTTCAGATATTGCACAGAAGAGTAAATATAGCATATTTTACTTTTTTACTTAAAAAGTAGATGCTCTGCTTGTCTGTGTTCTCCATTAGTCACTGTTCTCACCAGATATGGGTGCTGTCAGTCCATCTGCTGGCTGATGGTTTTGCTTGTCCATCTCTTAAGGAAACAGAGGCATTAAATGTGTTTCAGACCTCAGTGTCAACTGGTCTGAGCCGTCCCACTGTTCTCTGCTGTTTGGAGGGTGATGGTTGGGCATGCAGGGGTGCTGGTAAGAAACCCAAAGAAACATGGAGGGGAGGAAAAATAATCTCCCTCTGTTTCTCTTCCTGTTACCCGCCCATGCAGAACCACTAGGCTACTTCCATCTCTGGCAGCCCTGCATTTGGTGATAATGAAGACCAACTGCAGACTGAGCTGCTATAGCAAGATCTTATCCACCGGGTCAAGGGAAGTGGTTATCCTCCTTTCTGTGGCACTTGTTAGGCCATGACTGATGTACTGTGCCCAGTTCCGAGTCCCTAGCACAGGAAGGATGTTGGCAAGTTGGAGTGAGTCTACCAAGACATTTAGGAGGCTGGAGCACATCACATACAAGGAGAAGCAGAGGGAGAATGAGAGGCAACAGACACAAGTCACAGCTTGTGAAAAAGTCCAGCTAGGTATAAGGAAGAAAATCTTCACAGGCATTCAGACACTGGAAGAGGTTGTCCGGAAACAGGGGGATCTTATCTTTGGAGGTATTCAACTTTGTAAGTTGGACTAGACCACCTCCAGAGGTCCTTTGGTACTTAAATTATTCTGTAGGTCCATGATTTTGTGCAGGAGTTTGAGCAAGTGTCTTACACAATCTGTACTGCCTCTTTAATGCTCCAGAAAGACTTCCAAGCAAGTGTCTTTGCGCTCCCTTTCAGAAGCACAATTCCCGTACTGCTCTCCATACCATGAGCAGCTTTGGTACAGCTTTGCAGGCTGCCACTCCTCACCCCAAGCATAATGAACTTTTTTTTTGCCTGTATTTTCCTGTATGTGAAAATAGCTATTAGACCCATCCCCAGCTGAAAACATCCTCTGCTTTAATTAAGAGCCTGAAACAGTAGAAAACACCCGTGAAAATTAGGCCTGCTTCAGCCCAGTTCTTTCCAGGTATTTCCTTGTGCTCCTCGACAGATTCTTAGGGAAAGCTTCTTCCTCTGGCAAGTCTTACTAAGGGACTTGCGAGGGAGGGTTCTTCTCTTTTTTTCACCAACAGATGTCATTGAACTCTCTTCTCTTTTTTTTTTTTCTTTACCCTAAAAGTTTTGGGCCACCAGGCTTAAACAGACTGCAAATAACTGCTATGTCAACCTTTAAAATGAAACGGAGAACTTGGCTTGGGTCTCAGGAGTCTGAAATGAGGATCCACGCTTTGGATCATCTAAATGCTGTTTAGTCCATACCAACATATCTGAATAGAATGCTGCACAAATAGTATTTTTTTTCTTGAATTTCACTTAAAAAAAAAAATCTCATCTCCTTCATGGGAGAAAAAATTACAGAGGACTGTTTGTTTGCAAGTCTTCCACATCTTCAAAAATCATAGGATCATTAAGATTGGAAGTGACCTTGAGACATTTTTAGTCCCACCTCTTGCTCAAAGTTGGGTAGGAAATGAGGTTAGACCAAGTTACTCAGGGCTTTATCCAGCTGGGTCCTTAAAACCTCTTTGAGCTATGACTCTTCCAAAGAGGTCAGCTGTTTCAAATTCTCTGGAAAAACATCGGTAAGATGAAGCCCTGGTTCAGAGAATACGTTGCATCGTCAGCAGAGAACTGTGAGCAAGCTGACTATGGCTTGAATAAGCAGTTACAATGTCCTCCAGCTTTCCCTTCGTAAAGTGGATCCAATAGTACAAGTGCTGGCACTGTCCTTCAGCCCTGGAACTCATCCGGTTCTGGACAAAGTCACTCTGGCCTTAAAATTCAGAGCTGAACTCTTGAGGCAGCATCAGGGTTTTTTGTTAGTTTGGAGTGAATGAGAGAAACAGTCACTGAAGGGTTCTCTCTTGTTGGCAGTCAGTAAAGTTAGAAAGTTCAGGATTACTATTTAAAATCTCGGGCAAAGATATGTCAATTGTGAAATTTCTTTACAGAAGCTGCTGTGAGCTGGGAGCGTTCCAGTGTATGCCAGTTTAGCAGAAAGATGCCACAGGTTACCGAGTTTTGACCCAGGAATTCCCGGTTGAAAGATTATGGCCCGCACTCTGCGGAAAGCCGGACAGCCGACGGGTTTTTGATCAGCAAAGGTCCTGAGCACTGTGTAAGCACTTGAAAAGTCCCTTTTGCGAGTCCCCAAAGTCCTCTTTGCAAACTTTTAGTGGTCTCAATATTAGGACTGCTCTCATGAGTGAGAGGATCTGTGATAGATTGTAGAATAGTGTGGTTAACTCTGTCTAAGCTAACACCGGTGCAGAAGCTTTTCTGAAGCATCTGCTCTGAACACTGGCAGACTAGCTAGTTCTGAGATAAGATGGGTACGTTTCTCGCTTCTTTGGGCCTGTCTCCTTTTCTATGCACTTGAACTTGATGAAGCACCTCTTTCAGGTCAGCTTCAACAGGATAGATGAATTTCTGGCATTTATCTTGATGCCCAATGCCAGAGGAAAAAAAAAAATCAATATTTAATAATTCCTTCTTAATACAGCCCTCTTGTGTCCCTGGTCAGAATATTCAAGGTCACCAAGTGCTGTTCGAAGGCATGGAAAGAGTAAAAGCTGTGCTCTGAATGCTGTCACATACTGTGTGGTGTTAAGCTCGTAGGTTGTTTTCAAGGACTCCCCATGGCAATATGTAACAGTAATCTTCGTCTGACGTACTCAAGTGGCTTCCTGGTTAACCAAGCAAGTATAAGAAACAGCTTGTTTGAACTGATACACATGTTTCCTTTTGATAACGATGCCCTCCATCAGCCTACTAATTGTAGAAGCAATGTTTAATGAACAGCTTTCCTGCAGCCCCTGGCTCTGGTCAGGCTCTGAGCTCGGTCATGGTGGCTTTCTCTCATTTGTCCACTGCCATAGAGGTCTCTTTTTGTTCTTCTAGAAATGGGTTTCAAGCTAGTGTTTGTATTTTGGGATCAGTTAAGGAGATAAATGTGTAAGACAGTCCCAGCCTGATGAGTTTACTTCACTCAGAGAGAGTGAAGGAATAAAAATCATCAGAAGTGTGTGACACAGGCTCCAAATTTAAGGAGGCTGAGGTACCTAGAAGCCCAGACTTCACTGATACATAATGAGTCCTGGACTCAGATTCTTTTTTTCCTGAATGTAGATGTTTCCTTCACACTCTCTAATCACAGGACGATGCAGACAAGCTTAGACTTGTCTTCCACCAGCTGCAAAGCCCTTTTCAGCAGTAGTTTAATTTTGTGGTGTAGACTAGACATTCTGTTTATTTTCTCTGATTTGCTCCTTTCAAACTCTGCTGTTATATATTCTTTATGGTTCTGGATGTTGGTCCGTCTAGGAACAGACCAAATCCTTATGCAATTAACTCATCTGCAGTCACTGATCCTTGGATAGCTCCCAATACTATTGCTGTAGCTTAGTGCGTACATGGTCACATTTTGATCAGCTCTCCCACCTTTTACTATCTAGATTGTGGTCTGAGTTTCAGGGATATTTGTTGTTTTTTATCTATGCTGGCCCTACTTGACTTAACTTTGTATTGCTTTTTTCATTACCTCTTCTAGGTAATCTGCTAGTAAAGTTATGATTGATAATGAGCAGATAAAACCTCTCATTCCCACTGAGTTACCATAGGCTCTTGTTTGTGGCCTCGCACGTGGAGCACTGTGTGTTAGAACCACTGGTTTCCCTGATGAGCAACTTTTTCCGTGTTGACACTGCAAGTAACAGTTGAAAAAGTTTGGGGACCTTGTCTCTGCCTGTAAATACACCAAATGTATCTCTCTTAGCTTCTTCTGAGGTCTTGTAACTTAAACAATGTGGTAAAATGCAACCACTGAGGATTTACAAAGCTTGGGTAACGGTAATTTATTGACTTGTGTTTTCGCTCATTTACAAAGACAGTCAGCTGAAGGAGAAGCATTCATACTTTATTACTCTTCCTTGAAGAATGACATTTTTATTTCTCAAGAATTGTTTTTCTTTTCATTTCAATTTAAAGGCGATTTCCCTTAATTTGACACAGCAGAAGATTGGCCTGAGATGCTTTAAACTCCTTTGTTAATAATTACAAAATTCACTGTCCAATCTTACTTTCTAATAGCTGTGTGATTAAAAGTTGAAAAACAGACTGCTCAAGAAGAATAAAAGTCGCTGTTGAGATGTCATCATTACATTTTTTTTCTACAATAAAATAGATATTTTTGACCGTTCCTTCACAAATCATCCTAATTTCACTGGATGCTTTGCTATTACTAATGCCTCAACAAAATAATGGAAACTGTTACGAGAACAGCAGAACGAATTAAACCCATGCCTATGAGTTTGTGTCCTTAACCGTACACCAGTGCAAAACTACCAGCTCTGCAAGAGCAAACATCAGAGATGCTTAGTCTGCCACTGAGTGTGTACGGGTTTGTTGGCTGTCTCAGGCTTGCTGGAATATATAGTGTCTGAGTTTTGCCTGTTTTCCCTTAACAGAAAGCACTAAAATTGGTCAGTCTTCTCTCTCCAGCTGCCAGATCCCTGAAACTTATAAAAATATAATCATCTGTGAGACTCCAGCCCTTCTTTCAAATTTGGGTAAAATTAGCTAAAGAGAAAATTCACTAAAGGGAGCTGCCAGACAGGAATCAGGCCAAAAATACATCAGCTATCATGTCAGTTGTGTGTGTCATGGGTACCTGTTTATTTAATACTGCATTTCTTCCAGACCCACCTGTGGCAATAGCTACTCCAGTGTCCAGGAGGTGCGATTATTCTGTGCCTGGTTCAGTGAGGAGCTCCTCAGAAATATTTGGGTCCATCCTCTCCAAGCGCTGCTCGGTTCTGGCTGTCATTGCACGGTCTCGGAGGTGGCTCGGAGGTTTCCATTCCTTGTGGATTTGGGGGCACACCAGATGGCTCTGCACAAGGCAGGTGGGGCTGCCCCGACAGGTTTGCTTGTGGCTGAGGTCTTTAGGTAACAGCAGCAACCAGGCTGCATCAGTTTGGTTCTCCTCTCTGGAGGAAGACCTGGGCTCTCAGTGAGCGCCAGCCCTCTGTGTACAAGCTGTTGGTGTTGCACTGTTGGCAGAAATAGGCAGAAATAACCTTTCTCTCTAGATCAGAGCTGATGCAGTACGTCCCCTTGTTGCAGCTGGATTTTTGTCTGTACAAGACTTAGTCCAGCTCTGATGTTGGGAGCCTGTGTGGAGTAAGGTTCTTTCAAGTGTGCAGTAAGCGCTGTATCCAAGGTCCAACACCCACTTGTGTGGGTTACTGTCACCCCAATAGCATAATATCTTGCACAGGCTCTGTTGAAGAGCTAGTTTTCATTGCGTGGGGGGGGGTTACCAATTTTAGGCCCTACTGCTGTAGAAGACCCATATGCCTGGATTTAGCTTTGTGCATTCTGTTGAAATCAGCAGGCATATTCATCCATGCACAGTTAAGCTGCATGGGTTGGGGTCTTTCGCAAGGTATATGCAACACCTTAAGTCTGCAAGGGTACCACAGCCACTATTCCGCTGGTATAAAGGAGTGGAATTGTGTTGCCTTCAAGGTGCCCTGCAGTGCTGAAGACTAAAAAAAGTATTTCTCCATTGCACAGTGCAATTTGGTGAAGAGATTTCAGAGAGAGCTCTAAACTAGTTAGCTCTCAGTACTGTAAGCAATATAGCTGCATTAGCACAGGGCTCAGCTGGGTCAATTAGCATTGTGCAGCACAGACATACCCTAAATTTCTGGTACGGTTTCCTCAGTGACACTTTTTCAAACCACAGCTTGAAAACAAAATATGATTTTTTTTCCCCCTCCCCTCCAAAACACTGTGCTAGGAAAGCTTGCATATATTTTTCTTTTTTATTATCTCACTATCTCCTGTTTTAAAATAAATTCTAACCTGACTGCCTCATTTTATTTCATTTTATTTTTTTGCTCTTATTAGTGGCATCCTCTCATTCCTCTGAGCCTGAATCCTCTGTAACCAAAGCTGTTTCAGCTGGGGCACAAAGATACTGCCTCTGTATTACAAAAGCTATTGGTTCAGTTCCCTCATGGCCTCATGATGGAAGGCTAGACATGATCAGAAAAGGAACAGAAATCTAACATCATTATATTCCTATATAAAACTATGTAGTTCTGATCACGCCATCTCAAATGTGATGCAGTAGGACAGGAAAATGTGCAGAAAAGGGCAAGAAAGATGATAGATGCTGTAGCTTTTGTAGTGAGAGAGTAAGTCACGTTTTCCACTCTGGGGAAGAAAAGCGACTGTGGAGAGATAGTTGAGGGGTTCCACAGAGGTCTGCCATGAACAGTGCGGAGAAAGTGAGTAAGGGGTTGCTAGGGGCTGCTATAATGCAAGAAAACCTGATGAAATTCACTGGGGAACAGGTTTAAAGGTCTTCAAGGAAGAACTCTCCTTACAATGATTGATAAGCAGTGGAACTCATTGCCACAGTACGTGGACAAGACCAAATGTTTAAAAGGAGTTAAAAGGATGACGGATGAAGGTAATTACCTTGATGGTAGCTCAGCAAAGATTAAGGGGCTTAGTTAGTGGAAATATAGAAGGTAAGGATGGGTTATTCCTCTCAAAGGGAGAGGAAGAGATTATTGTATTTTGTCCTTCTAGGAGTGGTTGCTGGCATCCCTGGGTGACCCCCTGGGTTATTCTATGTCCTAAACTGTCTGTATCTGTCGCAGCAAAAATACCATTTTACACAGTGTAAGTTCTTTAGCTAAAGTTTTGAAGAGCCAAGGGAGAAAGACACAAAACACTACTGGCTGAGGTGTGTTTGCTCACTCAGTCTCAGAGGAAGAGTAGCATCATAACCATACCCTTTTGAAAAGCCTGTAAGAAAATGAAAGCTGCCATGGTGTGTCAGAGATTGATGCCTTCCCTGACATACCTTCCCTGCATCCCACAGCCAGGTGCTTAGGGAATTCCCGAGATTAAAGTTACATCAGGTTTGCTCTGTTTAATGAATTACAGTGGTTATTTTAGACCCCTGTAAAGTTGAAATAACGGCAGGGTAAAAATAAAATACATCTAAGATCATAAGAACCTATATTGAGGCTTCAGTTCTGCAACTGTTTAAACATCCTGTATAAGGTTCTCTTTCAAGTAACTTGCTTGTTTTTTCAAGAAGGGTCTTGGTTCAGTAGAGAATGGACTACATTCAATATTTGTTGAAGTCTTATATAGCTAACTTTTTTTAACAGGTGGTAGTTTTCCGTGGCATTTGTTTAATGGCTACATGGTGATTTTCTTCTTCTTGGCTTGATGAAGGATGGAGTAAAAGTCATTTTTCCTTCCTCTGAAGTGTTATGAGACAAAATTTTGAGCTTATGATTGATGTATAGATTTTTGAAGTTGGTTTTGTGTTGGGGGGAGTAAATATGAAGGTTCTGGCATCGGATAATTTCTGCCCATCTGAGTGCTCATTCTGGGGCAGAACAGTTACCAGAAACCAGTAAGGCAGTAAGATACAGGTTTCAATACACAGAGTCTGGAGCTGGCTAATAAGATAGTATGACTGACATAAGAAATCTGATCCTTGATCTCGGTTATGTGCCAGCAGCCAAAAATAGTGTTATTTTTGCTAGAAGAGTTTGTTCTGTCTCTGCCTTTATACCTGGCAGAGAGGCAGTAACTCTGAGGCACAAATCAGGAACTCCTACACACAACCGCTGATTGCTTCTTTTTCAACTCGCCATGCAGTTGCCATATGTGAATCTAGCAAGTGACACTTCCTAATGTAAAGCACTATGACTTTCCTAAAAGTACAAGCTTAAGTAGACTGTGTGACTGTGTAAATGAAATCAATACCATGCCTAGAATGTGAAGGAGAATGGACTTCTAATAAGACAAGTGCTCTACTAATAACAAATAGTAGTTATTGATGCTGGTGGCAAAAAGCTAAGAATTTGGATGTCATGGAAACCTGGATTCTTGTGTACGTGTGAAATAAAACCCAGTGAATGAAAGGTATATTGAAACTCTGCCATGGTGGTCAGGTTGACCCATCCTTTTCTGTTTTCATCCTCTGCCTGTTCTGCTAAGATAGTCAAAACATAGATCAGGGCAGAGCAGCGGGTAATCCTATCAGATCTTTCAGTCCGTGCATCTTTTCCAGTCTCTTAAGACTCATCTTTCACAGGTCCTCGGTGCATCCCAGCACTATGCATACAACACATAGAGGCTGTTTGCAGAGAGTAGAGAAAAAAAAGTGAGGCAGCCTGGGAAACGTCTGTCTTAGTCTCCTGGACATTGAAACAACAGTGCTTCTTCAGAAAAGATCCAGAGCCAGCATGCGCAGGCACTACAGGGATGAGTAAAATGGATTTAGGTCTGGATCTCCAAAGCACCCACAGGTAAATTACAAAGGGCAAAATCTTCATTACTGGTGATTTAGGAGGCCTAAAGAGACACAACTTGATTTGTGGAACCCAAGTGGAGTTTTCAAGGCTGACAATTAATAACAGGAAATTGACTTGTGAACTGAATGGCTCTGACACAGGGTCAGGGAGAGAAAATTTAATTTGGAAGCACTAGTGCCATTTTTCTAGTCACTTGCGAGAAGAATGTGGAACTCCGTGTGTAGATACCTTTCTGCTTCTCTCCTTCTGTGTTCTTCTGCCCTCTCACCCCCAAATTCAAGCCTTTCTCTGGAGATATAAGTAATTAGCTTCTTAATCTTGTAATCTGAAGTAACAAGACAGTTGGGTGACATTTTA
This sequence comes from Syrrhaptes paradoxus, assembly GCA_013400615.1. Classification (NCBI taxonomy): domain Eukaryota; kingdom Metazoa; phylum Chordata; class Aves; order Pterocliformes; family Pteroclidae; genus Syrrhaptes; species Syrrhaptes paradoxus. Next base: position 313,714 of record VZTO01006371.1, read on the forward strand.
CAAGACAAAACCCATTGAGTCAGCCTCTTGTAACTACACAACTGTTAAAATCCCCATGTGACTAATCTCTAATTCCCAGCAGTCTACTGGGAATAAAATCATATATTGAACTGTGCTGCTTTAATATCCCAAATAAAGCTCCCACACAACTTCCAGTCCAGCCCAGAGCACAGTTAGCCTCATACCATGGTGATGTTTGTACAGATCACCGACTGCATTAAGCAAAACTCTCCCCATAAATGTTTGTAGGAGATTATATTAAGATAAACAGTCCATGAAATCTCCTTAAAAATGCAGGCTGCCCGGCCGCCTGACAAATGGTATTTAGGAAGATTAAGCCACGAACTGTACTTCTGAAAGTGTATCTTTAGTACTTCACAATTCGAGAAGAAGATTCCTTTGCCTGTGCTGGTTTTCAGCCCCTTCTTTTCAAACTTGCACACAAAGGCCCTTTGGGAAGCAGCTTGCTTGGTTTGCACTCCTGACACGGGTTCCCGGGCCCAGGAGATCTCATTTGCTCTGATTCCTTCCAACAGGTTGCTCACAGGTGATGTTAGGGAATGTATAACATTTGTAGTTTCTCACAGTTTCTCCGTTAGCTTTCAGAGCAATGGGATGATTTATGAATTGGAGGTAAATGAAAAGAATAAAAATCAAACCTGTGCGTTTGCAAAGAAAAGGTGGGGCATGGTCCATGCCTATTTTTAATGACATCCAACCCAGAGATGGGCAAGAAGCTGCTTCTGGGCTTCCTGGGGATTGCAAATCGTTGAAGTGCTGCTCTTCTGCACAGCCCAGGAGATTTCTTCTGTGTGAGAGAGCAAAATGTGGCTCCTCTGCCTGCTTTGGAGGGCCAGGCAGCACCTCAGTGAGAGCTGGGATCCCCTAGACCCCTAGATGCAGAGAAGTTTGGGGATGGATCCAGACTCTCGGGCTCAGAGGTGTTTGAGGATGAGGTCCTGGCTGGGGGAGGCAGGGTGAGCAGTAGGAGGCTGATACCTGATAAATGAAGATTTCTCTACATGGTTGGCTTGCAAGATCAGGAATCCTGACCTTTCCTTTACACACCTTTTGAAGAAGGGCAGTGGTAAAATGAGGGTATTTTCTGGCCCTGTACTGTATACTGTATTTTCCAAAATTGGTTATATCTTTGCCAGCAGATGTGTTTCACTTAAACTGCAGTTTCAACACTTCATAAAAAAACCTCAAGTGTTACCAATTACTATGCTGAGGAAGCTTCAAGCATGTGGTCAGAGCTGCACCGAAGGACAGGACATGAAACCTTGCGTGTTTCTCTTCACTTAGCAAACACTGCGACTTCGAGCAGGATGACCTGTGCCGCTGTGGGTTTTCATAGTATTTTTATTGTAAAACACACAAAAGGAGACCTCTGAAGTGCTGTGTGATGTACAGCCTGCTGATTGCTGTCAGTGGTATGTTCCCAGTGCCCAGGCTGGGAAAGGGAAATGCAAATGAAACATTTGTCTCCTCAGAAAAGGCTCTGAACTGCTTGAATCAGAGTGACAGGCTGAGGCTGCTTTGCAGATCAGAGGTCTCCCCCACCATGCAGCAAACAGCAGAATCTGCCTTTGGCACTTCTTGACTGTTGGTAACAAATTTATGGTGCCTGCTCACCAGCTGGTGACATCAGGTGGTGGCTCCTGCCCCTGCCCAGGGGGGAAACCCTGCATAAAATTAGTCGATGACTGCAAATTTGGCACCTTTCAGCAGAGAAGCTAAAAAAAACCACTGGCTCCAAGTCTGACCCCTACCCTCTGCTGTGGTTCCTTTGCATCTGGCTGGCGTGGGGGGACACACACAGCACTGCCCGCTGTGCCGCAGCTGCTGGGAGCTGCAGCAACACACTGCTTCGGGGTTGTCAGTCCCGCAGCTGTCATGGTCCCTGTGTGGATGCAGACTTTTAAAAGGAGCTGCAAAATGTCAGGGATTTTATCCGTATGATCTGTTCTGCTGGGCAAACCAGAGGTGATGCACAGCACAGAAACGAAGGTAAGATTATGGAAATAAGCACACAGACATACACAAGAACTTTTGCTGAGTTTAATTATGAGAGAGGATTTATTGGTAGGACATATGTTTATTTCTGATGGCTATGCGCATGCCTGCACGCAGTGGGCTTTCACCTCCTTCTGACAGAGAAGACCCCCCTGATCTACCCAGGGTAGCCACAGGGGTTTCATTCACTTCTCCCCTTTGGGCTGCTGATTTAGCTTTCCATCTTAGCACCCCACCCGGTGTCAGTGCCCAGCTGGAATTGTCTCTTGAGAGCTGTCTTGCCACCACTCTTCTGTAGACAAGCAAGGCAGGTAACAGGACTTACAGCCTGGTCCCCGTTAGACCTGGAGGACAGCACTTTTTCTCACATCAGATGTAAAAGTCTTAGCAATAATCTTTGCCATGACCCCATTCTCACACAAAAGAGATCCCAGTATCATGGCAATTGTAGTGAAATGCTGAGAGAATTGAGATGTCTTTGCAGAAAGAAAGGAAAAACTTTGAAGGCTGAAGTGACGTAAACATTTTAATCCCAGTCCTCCTGTGTCTTTACAGGTTTTTACTTTGTTTTTGTCACTCACACATTTTTCTAAGGCCATTTATGCTGCCAGTGAAAATCTAACTTGATCTTTTTCTTGGAATTAAGTGTAGTCTAGTTTGATCAACAATGGTCAGATGTTTCTAGTTAGAAGGGGTATGGATAGGGAAAACTTTTTTTTTTTTTTTAATACAAAACAAGTTTTTGTGTCCCCTACCCTCTGGCTTTTTAAGCAGCTAAAATGGCTTAGAGCAAGAATAAATTATCTGGTGTAAATATTTTCTTGGAAGAATAGTAGCCTGAGGTTTCCGAAGATGTGAAGCTAATTTTTAGGTGGTAGAGTTTTACTACCTATGCATCTGATGCATTCTGTGTGACATAAAGACTTAGGTCTGTGCACACATTTCCACTTCCTAGACTCAGAGGAAACATTCAGAATTTTGTCCCTCACCTGGAGGCTTCTGGTTTCATTACAAGTGAAATTTAGGGACCAAGTGCATTGCCTGTTGACCTCCTGCCATAGCTGCAAAAGCTGCAGCTCGTCCCCTGCACCTCTTTGGCTGCTTGTGTGTCTTGGTTCCATCCTACCTGCTGCTTTCCCTGGCCCAGAAGGCAGGGATCTGTTACGCTGCTGCTCCCTCTTGTCCCTCCAGAAACCAAGGACTGCCTGTGTCTGGTCCTGACACTTTGCTCCAGATTGCCTACAGAGCTGGTGAAGTTAACAAATAAACACAGCTGCCAAGCTTTGTGCATTTATTTTGACTACACAGCATGGACTTCTGGAGCCAGGTTATTTCATATGACTTTCATGTCTCTGTTTTTAAAAAGTAAGATTCTGAAGTTGGTGGCTACAAAGAAAGAGTTTGAAAATCAAAACTCAGCAGCATCAAAAATTTGAAGACAAATCTCAGAATTAATAATTATTTAAAAAACTAATTCTATTTCTAAAGCAGTCTGATGAGGAACTGAGTCATTAATTTGGCAAGGCCTGGTGAGAAGGCTGGGTGTGCACTCCGATGAATCAGACATGGTTGAGTTTAATACTGATTGGATCTAGAAACATTAAGGATTTTATTTAGATTTTATTATAGAAAACCCCACCATCATGCTATTGAGAAGCTTTTCAGCTCATGAAGTGCGTGGGACATTTTTATGGTGTCTAACCGAACATATAAAATACTGTATGAGAGAGCAGGGTAGAGATAGAGAAAGACCGAGAAGTTGTTAGTGTTGTACCTACGTATCCTTGGGCAGCTGAAAGGTGGGTTTTTATTCTTGCCTGTGACTGTGTCTAGGCTAAGGTGTATGCCTGAACAGCTCTCTGTTTCTGGTGGTTTTGAGCACGGCTTTTTAATATTCTTTTTACAGTCTGACCGTGCTTTTACCTGATTCTTTCTAAGCACACGAGGCCTCAAAGGCATGTAAACTGAAGCACCTTCAAGTTTTTAAAATTTTTTTCATTATTTTTTCTTCGCAATAACAATAGAAAATACCACAAGGAAATCCCATCCTGTGAAGTCTTTGCTTCAATCCGTTTGCTGTTTCCTGATGTGTTTGGTGAGGAACTATTGATCACATCAAAGTGTATTTTCCGGCAATATTCATGCAAAGGATGCTGAGCAGAGACAAGCACGCCTGCTTTGCTGTGCTAAGATGAACTGTGTGGAACAGCAGCCGCTCCACAGTAAAAGATTCTTTTGCATTTTCCCCACGTTTTCCCACATGTCTTTGAAATGTAGAAGGCTGTGCTTCTGAACATGTTGAGAGCCAACAGATGTTGTAACTGAGATGTTTGAGGTAAGAGCTGTTAGAAGCAGTAACCTGCCTGGGTGTGAATGCAGTACGTACCCATACAGGGTCCACAAAGTAGTTCATCCTAAAGATTAGGGTAAATTTTGTAGCATGGATATAATATGGAGAATACATTCTTCAGACTGATGGATTTAATACTACCTTTATCTTATTATCTGGACTGAGATTTTAGTTGAGGGCCTCCAGCATCTTCCAGCATGCAAACACTAGGTCAGAGAGATGGAAACCCTGGAGGGAGACCCACTGTGATAAGTCTGTCAGACTAAAAGCAGAAAAAGAAGGTTTTTGGAGATCGAGTGCTTGTAAGGAGCAGTGGGGGTTATATAGATGTTATCCCCTACTTAGGTTCTCAGGCAGAAGGCTGAGCATGCAGTCCTTTTTGCAATCTGTTCTGCTTGGTGGAGAGAGAGAGAAGAGGATGGTCTTGGCAGGGATGCCATGTACACAGCGTTGTATTAAAAGTAGAGTGCATTATTTCTCACAGCAATAGCAAAGCTGTAGACGTGGCAGTAGGAAGAGAAACAGTAAAACGAGTGCAAATGGAAGTTCATTTCAGCAGATGTTCCCATTCCACTGCTGCTCCTGCTGCTGGGAGGAAGGTGGCTGAGAGATAACCCAGGCAGTGCAGCAGCCTGTCAGCTACCTTTCTTCATTAACTTAGTCTGCAATAAAACACAGCTTTTTAAAACAAAGTTCAAGTAGCCAGAGCCTCTCTGTGGAAATTAATTTCCTCTGGAAGCTAGTTTCATGTAACTCATCACCTACTTGACTGACCATCATTCAGCCCTGTCGCTGGTGACAGAAGTGCTTGGCAGAGCTGCTGGGAAGCTGGTCACACGGTGGATAAAACAAACCCTGCTTTCCCAGGCTGCCTTCAGCATGGACCTCCTGGGACTGCCGTCAATAATAAACACCTGCAGGCCACCCTGGGCACTTTGGGCAGTGTTGCAGAGCTCATCTGTGGTCCATGAGAGGAGGAGGTCATATAAACCCATGAAGCAGGTATGCAGAGGGGAACTGAGCTGCCTGTCTTTGTCTCTGAGCTGCTACTGTGCTGATTTTTCCCCCAGTATGGGTAGGTGTATGCTGTTCAATGATGCGATTTGTACCCTCACAGGCCTGCTTTCCAGTTTGGAGATGACTTCTGAGGACTCCCCTGGTGTGGCTGTAGCAGCTGGTGGTGGTCGATGCCTCACCAGTGGCCCTGACCAGAGGGGAGCGTTCAGCTCTGCCTGCTTACAGGGGGGATGTTTGGCTGGGAGAGCAGTGGTCGCTGCCAGGACAGCCCTTTCAGATCTCCCCCATAGAAAAAGGCTGTGGCCCACATGGTCGTTAATATCTTTAAAAGTCTTGATTAAAAGTGCAAAGTGGTGCTGTTACAGACTTAAAATGTCACATCTTTTTACGTGGAAAGGAACCTGCAAAGAACTAAAAACAAAATAAATTTGTGATCTGGTTTTGTGGTGTATAATGATCTAGTCTTTTCCCTTTCCCTCTCCACTTCCCTTTCCCTTTTCTATTCCTCCCTGGAAAGGTTATGAGTTTTCCCAGTTATTGTTTAACAGCTTGTTATCCAGCCTGTAAATACTGGATTTCAGTGCTTCCTCTCACTGGAAGAACCAAAGCACTGAATCACTAACACGTCTATCCTTTGTGACAAATGTTTGCTTGTGTTTAATGTTAAGCAGATTTTTTAAAAAAAGATGAAAATATTCTCTTTATTAAAATACTCATCCTGCAATTTTCTTCCACAAAATCGTATGTTTGGACAACTCCATTCACACACATTTTTCTTTTTTCTGTCAGAGTGTACGCCAAAGGATTTTTGCCCTTCCTTCCTCACCACTCTGCTTGGATGCCTTCGTAGTGATGGGAGAAAACATCCGTGTGATCCCAAAGGTGAGGTTGCGTGTTATGGGTGAATCTTACAAACAACTTACATGTGCTGACGGGGAGAGATCCTCTTCCTCCTTGTCCTACCTACCCCTGCTCTTGTTCTCTACTGTGCCATCTTGTGCTGACTCTGCAGCTTGTAAAACTTTTTACTGAACCAATTTTGCCCCTATACTGGCAGAAAACTCAGTTGCTTTTTTTGAGATAATTTGCTGATGGATTACTGGGTTGTATCAATTCCCAGAGACTCTGAGCAAGCACCAGAGCTGGGGAAAAGTAAGCAAGAGAGCACGTCCCAGGGTGATGTAGGGAGTGCAGGGCTTTCCCCTTTCAACAGCGACAGGAAAGTGTCGGATGTGCTCAGCTCCTGTGCTGCTTTTCCACTAGGACAGAGTCACTCATCACTTGAGCCGTAGTAACTCACCATATGTGAGCTCTTAGCCTGCCTCAGGAATGAAAGGTGGACGTGTTCACATAGAAATACTGTCCTGTGCGGCGGGATAAAACATTCAGGCAAGATGAGTATTCCTGCTGTCTCTCAGGCCACATTTCACCAGGACAAAGGCTGCTCTTGCAGCAGCTGCTCTCTGGGAGTAGCGTATCCCTTTAGTGTGGATGGGAGTATTCCTTCAGAGGATTTCTCAGAATAAAGAGAGATATGGATTTTGTCCTTCCAGAGGTTTTTTTGGTAGTGGTTTGTCCATGGTTAGCCTTGAGGTGATGCTAGTCAGAGGAAAAAAAATGAAGAAGAGAGCTGTCCACGTTGGAAGCAGAAAATTGGATTTGCAAATACAAACTGCAAAGGACTGCAGAGACAGGAAAAGGCAATGCCGGTGGATCAGCTCCCATTAATCTTCCTGTGCTGTCAGCATTTCATCTCCACCGCCTAGCAGTTATATCTGGGTGTCTCCTGGTTCCCTCAGTACAGGCAAGCAAGGAAGTGGAGATCCCTCCTGGGAAACGACACCTTTGTTAGATTTCCATCTCAGTGCTACAGAAAAACAAAAAGCACAAAGGGCCTTAATAGCAAAATAGAAGCCCCAGCAGCCTGAGCAGCACGAATATTATGTTGGTAGATGGGGACTGTTGCCTTTAATAGGTTATCTTTTTCCATTAGAAGACTGTTTAAATTTTTAAGTGGTGCACAAGCTCATAAGGGCTTTTACTGTGTGGGTTCCAATTTTCATGTGGGTTTTGAATGTGTGGGAGAAGCTGATGCATTAAGAACTGCTCATGAATCTCCTCTATTTCCAGTCTTCCCCCTGGGAACTATTGATGGTCATTTCATCTTTCTTATGTGACTTTTAAGATCCTCAAAAAAAAAAAAAAGGAAATGGTTTTCTGGTTACTTCCCAGTGGGATATCTTACAAAGAAATACCAGGGCTGAAAACGAGAAGTAGAACATAAATTCCAAGCAGCTTAGATTCAACTAAACCCACAGTCAGGATCCTCGAAATTTATTTTGACACACGTTCCAAATAAAGTTAAAGCCCTAGAAAAGTAAAGGAAAAAAATAACAGAAATAAGTGACAATTTTTCTATTGTGATTTGGGTTAAGAGTGCTTAAATAGTTGTGCTCACGCACAATATATCCAGTGATATGATGGCTTCCAGATGGGAAGTGGGCAACTGTATTAATGAATTATGGGTCTGATGAAAGGAATTTTTTTTCCCCATCACATAAACTTCAAATCAGCCAGTGTGTCTCACTTGCATTTTCTTCTAATCAGAATGCTGCGTATTCCAAAATCTCTTCCCTGGTGTTGTGCAGCTAAGGCAATTTCTAATTTGCTTTATATCTTGCTATATGTATGAAGAGCTTAGTTGTATAGAGAAAATGTTCCTCACTTTGAAGATCTCATTTGAAGGGCTGATAGAGAAATGCCCTGAAATTAAAGATATTTTCAGGTTCAGAGAATGAAGTGGGGGAAGCACACAGACCTGAGAAAGAAAGGTAAGCAACTTATCTAATAGAGAAATTGCCTTGAAGTAAGTGGAATTATTTCTGCAGAGATAATGTGGTCTTTGGAGTAAAATTGTCACTAACAGAAAGCCAAATCAAGAGCAGCAAATTGATTTTACTTCCAGTGTCTTTCCTCTGTTTTTTCCCTAATTAAAAAGTGAAGAAGGATGTAATAAATCCAGCTATTTTTTCCCTCACTCTTGCACTCTGCCCTGAAGAACCTCTTCAGTTTATCCATTTTATGGGGGGTGGGTGGAATGAAAGCCCCTAGGTGAAATTTTCAGAGGTGAGCACCTACATCCAGCTTAATTAGAAAAGCAATGGTTTTACAGATAATGAACATCTGCATCCTCTGCCTATCATTAGGGAAAGTTGTGTGTTCAGCATCTGTGAGAAAAGCATCACACACACAGGTGTGAGGTGTAGGCACTCAGGACTGTGGTTTTGGATTGAGTGATCTAGTCAAATATGTGCAGAAACTCATGGGGAAGAGGGGAAACAAAAAGTAACAAAAAAAAAGTTAAGGACTTCAGGTCTCTTTATTCTTGACAAAAGTTTGCATGTGCGTCTTTTGTGATCATCTGTTTCCTCTCCTAATACAATGCATGCATAGACACTGCATGTTCCTTCCTGCTTTTGGTCTTGCACAACTTTCCTTCGCTGTTCCTGGACACTCAAAGCACTTTGCACAATACTTCCCTTCTGCCTTCTTATTTTCCCATATCTGATGCTAGCATTTCTCACCAGGTTCCTTTTCTCTGTTGTTCATTTGTTAAATGAACACTTTCTCCCTGAAGTTGTTGGGTTTTTAAAATTTTTATTTATTTATGTATTTATTCTTCCTGGAAAATGGATGATAGGGGTGCACAAAACCCATCCAAGCATTGCTTGCATGTTTGGAGACAGGAAAAGCAAGGTGGTGCCAGCTCTAGGAGAAAGCTCAGGGTTGGTACTGTGTAATTTGTGTCTAATGCCACAGCAGAATCTGTTTTTTTTTGTGTCTGGCTTTTCAAAGATGTAACTTCTGTTACATGTTTTTCAGCTCCTGTTGTGCGTGCAAGAGTAAAGGACACTTTAACTCACTTGAGATCCCTAGAAATGTTAAAAAAATAAAGGTAAGAAAAAAGTACAAGAAAATACACTCATGGAACTGCTGAGGTGATGTAACCAGCTGTCTTTTTATGTGTACTCTTTATTTTCCCTTCTATCTCATCAGATTTAAACACACTAATCCTAGGAAGGATTAAAGCTGTAATGTCTCCGTGCCATGTTTCTGTTCTGGACTTTTCTCATGGGTTAACGTTTAAGCTGTAATGAGCTTCCAGGTTTGGTGGAAGCAGAGGCAGCAACTTTTTACATATGAAATGGTGGAAGGTAGTGTCTTGTCTTTGGTGAAAGGACGTTCTTTCTTTCAGTCAGGATTAAATCCCTTCAGTCAATCACAGTGCCCATTAAAACACCTGGGAAATGGGATGTTTGGTTTGGGTTCACTGAGACCTGATTTGCTCTCTCTGGGTGCGGGGGGACAGATCCCCTGAACACGGTTCCTGCTCAGGGTGCCAAAACCAATGCTGCTCTGCAGAGGCAACCTCTGCGTCTCTTGGCTGATGGCACACAGAGCTCGTCAGAGGACTGATGGTTCCTTTTGAGCTGTGCCGGTCCCTCTGCATTCCTAGTGCTCGGGCTGGGGCATGCTGCTGCCCTTGCTGCCCAAAAAGGTGGTCTTTGAGTTTGGTGGGAGCAAGAAACAGCCTTGAGAGAATAAGAGAGTTACACAGAACGTTAGTGGGCTGTTAGAGTGGAGAACGTAATGCAGTGACCTGCTGTGGGAGAGAGCAGAAGAAACTCATGCTGATGGAAGAATCAGGAGTGCTGCCTCCCTGCGAGGAGAAAAGGGAATAAGAACAGCATCAGGCAGACAGGAGGTACAAAGCAGTTTGCTGCAGGACTGGTGGGATTGATTTTTATCCAGACGAGGATCTTGGTATCTGCTGGTGTTGTCAGGGTTGGGAAGCTTCACGTTGTAGCCTTCCTGTTACTACGTGATGGCTTCATGGTCTTTGCTTAGGTCTGGCATATTTGGCAAAACAAACATGAAACCTGCATGTGGAAGACCTGGGGCACTTTTGGCAGCCCTGCTGTGCAACGCGTCTGATCTCTGCCCCAGGGGCTGCCCGGTTGCTCCTTGGTTCAGCCATGCCGGGTGCCTGGGCAGCATGCACGGAGCAGTCCCGATTCCCCAGGCTTACCCCAGGGTGGTGACCAAGGCTGGCTGCCTGCTGCCAAAGCCAGTGCATCTGGCCAGTGGTTTCCCTAGGACTTGCTTCCAGGCCCATCATGGCAATAGGAGAGGAAGTCAGGAAATGTGTATTTGCCTGGTTTTGGCTAATGTCTCTCATAAACACCTTGGGCTCTGTCCAAATCTCACTGAAATCAATAGGACTCTCTTGAGTTTGAGGACCTGGACCCAGCATGTTTGTAGCCACGTACTGTGAAAAACCAAGAGCCAAATTGAGGGTGCATCTCCCTTGCACTCTTAATACTTATTCCCATTACGAATTTCATTCAGTGTGTCTCTGCTTACAGCCATGATAATTTGGTCTGTGGTCCTTGCCCGAAGCCCTTTGCAATTCAATATTGACTTAGTGATTCCCTACTGTGACTAATAGTTCAAAGAAAACTGTAACCCGTCCTCTGCCCCACACTCTGTTGGGTTTACTCTGGGTTGAGATTTTTCTGAGTGTAAATGCTAGTTGCTCATGAGTAGTCTGGATAATTGTCCATAATGAGAGAGAGTCAGTTGCCTCCTGCTCTGTATGGTTAAATATTAACATAGGGAAGTCCTGGAATTGAAATTCTGTCTTCCTGACAGTGCATAGCACAGACCCTGGCATCACAGGCTCCTTGACTGCTCCAAGTGGGAAGAAGAGTTCAATCCTGGTTCATAGCCCTTGTAGAAGCAACTTGCAAAAAGTGGCAGTGAGTTCTAACTGTAATGTACTTAACGTGTCTGCTGTGGAAAGGACTGGCTCCTGAAACTAGCTCTTAAAGGTCTAACTCGCTCTGATCTGACCTTCCTAGTTATTTGCAAGCGCAGCTTGACATTTGGATAATTAAGCACATAATTTATGGCTGAAAAGGGAGTGCAGGTTTGTTTTTTTTTCCTGGGATCTGACCCAAGATGTGGATAGGTCATGCTAATAGGAATCCTGATATTTCTATCCTGACTTCAGTAAACTCACCCTGAATAAGGTTATAAAACTTATATATATATATGTCTTGGCTCTGAGAGATTGCAGGTATGGACAATCTCCACTGACATGTGTTGGTACTGTTGTAGTTAGCGTGCTTCAGGATTTTCTCAAAGGGGTCTCCAATATCCTTTCTTCTAGGTGAAGAAATACATGCTTGTATTAAATATTTACATGGGCGGAATTTTTTTCTTTGTGGCTGGCACTGTGGTTATACTATAGCGAGATAACCTCTGCGGTTCCTGTGAAACCACCAGTCTGTCTAACTGACACAATATTCGCTGGGGTGAATAATAAAGATGGTCTGAATCCGAAACGGTTTGACAGGCCTTACTTTATCGGCCAGGACAGGAGCACACAGCTGGGATGTGGGGGTCATTTGAGCGTGCAGTGGGAGCACAACAGCACAAGCAAACAAGCACCTCTGCCGTCATGAGAAGTCAGGTTTATGGAGAGAGCTTTCTGCTTGCAGAAAGCCACCTTTTGCTGTATTTCATGAGTTCCCACATTTTATGTAAGTTCAGCAAGGATACACATGCAAAGACAAAATCAGTCCCTGCTGTAGCTTTATAGGAGCAGAGAAAGCTTCCATGAATGCTGAGCTGCTTCGTACACAACTTGCCCACAGCAGCCGTGGCTGGGTGATGTTCACTGGTTTGTGCCAGCAGAAGGGTCAGTAATTACTGTGTGGCGTTTGGCCACGGTACGGGCAGGACTTTTGTCTCTGAGCGCCCTGGGTGGGTGCAAGGGGCTGGCAGCTCTTTTCCTGATGGAGTTGGATGTAGCATGTTTAAAAAGAAAATACCTACATTACACTTACCCAGAAAAAGCTTTTTTTGCTTACAGCTTTTTTTGCTGAACCCTCTTCGTGCTAGTTTAGATTGCTTGGCTATTTTAAAGGTGGTGTGTGTGCCTCTGTTGGTGAAGGAGGGGATGAGTTAGCAAAGGTTGGTCCTAAACTGGACATCTGGCTCCAAACCTCATGAAACTTTGAAAAAAGTCCGAGTCCCATATTGAGCTGTAGGGCTCTGGGTTGTGGCTGATGGGCAGCTCTAGCACTGGGCTGCAGGACAGATTCACGAAACCTCTTGTGCTGTCAAAGTTTGTTTCTAACTGTACGACACCAGCTAATGCCTAATGCAGACCAGCTCTATAACGTGCTGCAATCTGCTTACGAAAGGGAACTCGGAACCAGTTCTTGGGTTGGAAATGCTCTCTAGAGCTTGTGATGCCGGAGCTTGCTTGGGTATGACCTTGTGCTTTTTAGAGCCACGTTTTCCAAACATCACATCTGTTGTGTAGAAAGTGTAGATGTACTTGAGCACCCTGATAGTTCCCTCTTTTCCCACGGCTCAGAAGCATGTTTCTGTAAACATTTTAAATACAGTAGCTTTTTTTCCTGAGACCCTGTAGATTTCCTGCAAGAACATCTAGGAAGATTTCTTGGTTTACTTTAGATGGTGTAAATAGCCCCATAATGTCCAATGCTCTGTTTTGTGACAGCTTTGGGCTGCTGTTATTTCACATGTTTCCAGCAGTGCAACGGGCTCCCCTTTCCGTGTATTACCGTGAGGAACCACTCTTGTAACATCTGCCAACACAGCTTCTGGTTTCTCACTAGGATCATCTCAAGTGAAGGAAAAATGGGGTGGTTTAGGAGGACGGGATGTTCTCTGCCACTCTAGAGGTGCAAAAATTTCCTGCCTTTCCTAAGTGATTTTCTTGTAACCAGTTTGAAATCTCCTCTTTCTTGACCTGTCAGTGCATAAGGGTTAATATGGGAAGAAGAAGGCATGAGAACAAACCTTCTTGGCAGTATCCATTAAAGCTGCAGCCTGGCCTTCTTGCCACTCTGTGCTTTGCTTTGTGGGACCTGAGCCTTTACTGGCCTGCTGAAGAAGACAATTGAGTCATATAAAGATCAGGCTATAGCTCTTCAAAAAGTCTTTTTTTTTTTTCAGGGACACTGACTGTCTAGTCCTCAGCTGAAGGCTATTTTGAAGCATGCTGGTCTAGAGAAAGCACAACAGTTTGTCTTTTTTTTTTATATATATATTAATTTCTTGGATTTCTCATCACCCAAAAACATGCAACCAGCTGAATGGTATTGAATGCTTTTTAGCCCCTAGAACTGAAAACACTCTGTAATTGATGGTTTGTTTTAAGGCCACAGGAAACTACTTGTCGCTATCCATTAATGAGCACTTTGCTAGCTGTTTGCCATCTTAGGACAAATAGATGATGAAGCAGAAAACCCCACCATCCACGCTCTGCTATTTTATCCGTCAAACTAATACTGAACTAACTCTCTGCACAAAATGCCATTTTTCATTGCCTGTCTTCACTGTTTCTTCCCAGCTTCATTTGAACCTGCCAGAATAAGAAAAAACGAGGTAAATCCACAGTAAGCTCATTCTGTCTTGGGAGCAGGGGGGCTCTTGCTTCTCCCCTTGGTGGCCTAGTGAAATCTGGACTCTAATGCAGGAGGGAGAATAAGTGCCCTGCCATATCAGCAGGTGTCTGTGGCACAGGATGGGCTGTTCATCCTGGCTCATATGGAAGGAAGTGGTGGAGAAGATGGGACAGAGACATGGACTCACTTTCACAATCTACGTGTGCAGGCAGCAGCATGGCAGCAGTCTCATCCCCGCCCAGCCTGGCTGCAACAGTGATGTAAATAATTTAACAGTGAGATTAATGGGCTTCTTTCTCACTGTGGTGGCTTAGATTGTATTTAGGCACATCCACCAAGATAATTGCCCTGAACTCGTGTGCTAATGGCACATTAATGTTAAGAGGGAAGCTGACAGCTTCAGTACACTAATTAAAAGGGAAAACCTCTCTTCTCCTCTTAAAAAAACTGTGAAAGACTATTTTTTTAATTTTTGGGGGGGCAATTTTTCAAAGGTACAATGGAATATCTATAGGTTGAATTGGCATCTGTTTGAATTCTAGGCTCTTTGGCTGTAAAATCTCATTGTTCTGCTCATTCTCACAGTAATCAAACCAGTGTGTCAGACTTAATATGTATACTCGATGCAGAGGAGGATATAGCAATTGCTTTATGAGGGGGGAAAAACAGAACCATTGCTTGCAGATAACCCATTGCTTTTTAAAAATTGGAAAACAATCTCTTTTTGTTTATTTCCTGCTCTGAATAATTGATGTTTTTCTGTTTTCCACAGCCATTTTCTGACATGCAAATAGCAATTTATTTTTATGTGGGATAAATCCTTCCTGTGTGCTTCCCATTCTGTGAAATGGGATTGGGGGGGGGAAATACACCCTTTTCTGTGAAAATACTAATGACTGAATTAAAGTATGACTCAAGTGGGCACTGTTCTAAGCAATAATATCAAAGTTGTCACAGTTGTGTGTGGGCTTTAATGTTCCTGGATGGTACTTGCAATTATTCTGCAGATCCATAAGTCAAGGCAATTGTTAAAATCTCTCTGAACCTTAGGTGGGGCCCAAATGACTTATTTTGAGGTGCTAATAGAGTCATTTGAAGGTAGAACAGGGAAGTGACTGCAAAACAGGGCCAGCTGGGAGCAGAGGTGTGTAGGCTGTTGCCTTGGGCAGCAGCAGCCTGGCGAGGGCACAGCAGAATGGTCACGTCTGCATTGCCTGCCCTGCCTCTGCCAGTGCCCAGGGAAATGGGACGTGCTGCCACTGCCAGGGCAGGGATGGGGATGTGTGTGAGGCTGGGGCCAGCTGCTTTCGGCAGTCACTGCACCTGATTTACCTTCTGACAGCAGGAGTTGCCTGGGATGAGATGTATGGGGTCATGATTTAAGGGGACGATTGTCCTGGTGAACACAGGCATAATCCTTACCAACCGTGCTGGCTTGTTCAAATCCTGCAGGATCTGTAGCCTGTGTGAACATGGGTAGAATCTCTGCTATGTCCCTGCTGCCAGCATGTGGTGCAGCCCAGCTGGAGGCCATAACCCTCTCATCCTCCTCTGTGTTCTGAGCTGGATTTTGTACGGGTGCCTGGTGTTCCCAGGGATGGGATGTGGCGATGCATTTTGGAGCTCTGGCAACTCTGCAGTGCGTGCAGGGTGGTTGTATTTTCCAGCACACGGAGGTATGGATGTTGTTGGAACTTTTTAGAGTGAATTTGAATGTAAAAGTAAATTAAATTTTATTATAGGACATAGAATCGATGACATGAGGAAAACTTTATAAAAATTTCAGCCCCCAGAGACATGGGTCTGAGGTGTCTCTTGTGGCTGACAGGCTCCTTATTGCTCAGACCCTATCTATCCACGCTGATAAATCTTAATAATTAACTAAGTCAACTATGTGACTCCCCTTTACAAAATGGTTGTGTTTTCTAGGATCTTCCGCAACATTGGGACTGTAGAGCAAACCTGAGTTAAGGAAAACCTCCTCATGGTTTCTGGAGACAGAACCCTTCGCATAGTGTAAGCATCAGTTCAGAGCTGCTTTCTAAAAGGTGTGCCCAACTTTCACGGTCTCTTTTCACAACTTCTCTCTTCAGTAGGGACTTGTGGTGAAACAGAAATACTGTCCCAGCAGTGTACTCAGAGACTGAAGCGGAGAGCTAAACAGAACTGGGCAGAAAATGTTGTGTTCCAGCTGGAAAGGCATTTTCTGGTAATCCTCACCCAGTGCCTACACACGTTCTTCAGGCAGTTGTATTAGAAACAGTTGTGGATACTGCAATATTGATTGATTTCAGGAACAGAATGGAAAGTATTTCTCCGAGAGTCTGAAAGACAGAAATCATTTTGCGTTTGGCTGCAGAATGGATGTCCCTACTTCTGAAAGCTGCAGCACCAGGGCAGCATGGCTGGCTTGGAGCAATCATCCCAGGCAAGGCTTGCTCAGGTGGTGATCTTTCTAAGCACTTCCCTTTTTTTTTCCCCATTATTATAGAAGCAAGTATATAGGGGAATATGTTGACCATCTTTAACCCACATTCCTTCAGTTATTGTCACAACAGTCATCTGACATTGCCGTAGTGGTTTCACTGGCAGAAAGTGGTGTCACAGTATCAGAGACTGGTGAACACAAGGTTATAAGGGAATTTCTTTTAGTAGCCAGAAAGCCAGCAGATTCCTCTTTTGCTGTTCTAAAAGACAGCATTGTCTTTAACCATCTTTATGCATCTGCTTTTAATGATATTTCGGTACATTTTAAAATTGTGAGTTTTTGTGGCTGACCAAGTGAGCTCTCATCAATCAGCTGAACTGTGGCTACTGGATGCATGCTTTCTTGTAATGTGTCCCAGCTACTAAGGAAGACACATTAGCATAAACTGCTCCCTGACTGTCTTCCATGTAATAATCCTCATGTGGCACTTCAGATATGAAGAGAAAAATCCAGGTCAATGGAGCTCTGTTGTCGGCTGTGGTGAGATTTCAGATGTAACTGCTTCAAGTTGCTTGTATTTAAGTGCCTGAAGTAAGACCTTGTTCAGTTCTGATCCACAAAATTCAACTCCCTTCGTTTGGATATGACTGAGCAAGCCTCACAGGAAGAAAAAAGGAGGAGTTTTGTAAAAAATCTCTCTGTAGAATAGCTAAAACTTGTCAGAAATATTTCCAGGCTCTCCAGCTACACGGTTAGCTCCAAGTCCAGCACAAAAGCAGAATCTTCTACTGCGATTGTATGAAATGTGTATGTATTTACTAGTACTTCAATAGTGAGTGAGACAATATAGGTGGTGTTTTTTTGCTTGTTTGTTTGTGTTTTTGTTGTGGGTTTTTTTTTACATAAAAAGGAGCATGTTTGAACTCTGGCAAAATTGGGGGTTATGGTATGCAAGACTGAGTCAAACTTACTTTTAAATGTGCAACTGTTTTATGATGGGGAGTATCTGGTTCAAGGTGGCTCATCAAGAAGGGGGATGCCTACTCTGGAAAAGTTGGTAGACGCTGATGGACATGTCTGCAAACCTTTTGGAGCGCTGCAGGTTGAACCTTGATCGATCCTAGGAGCAAACTAGGTGACGGTAGCATCAGGGAGGCTTCAGTACCTGGTGGTGAACTTCAGGTCAAAGTGTTGCTTAAAATGAAAGTCAAGTGATTTTCAAAATATGTATTCCTGGCAAATAAGTTGCAATTTATTGCCTTATTGCAGAGAAGGATACTCTCAGTAATTCCAGGGCACTGTCATCTAAGCACTGGTACTGCCACTGCATTGCCTTGTGGCAGCAGGAGCAAACCACTGAATGATGAATGTTTAATGAAAAAGTTGACTTATATCTACAGTAAATCATTTGCTACAGAATTGTAAATAAAATAGTATTTTTAATTTGCTGCCTAGGGCTATTTAAGTATACCGTGTATGAGTTATGTCCACAGGGGAGAGAAGCTAAGGTTAGAGTAACCTAGCTGCAAATTTGGTAGCATATAAATATATATTTTTATCTGGTAGCTGTAGGAAGTGTCTGGATCAATTTTCAACATAGGTGTGTGTGTGTTTGTATGTTTGTGCACTGAAAGATAAATGTTTTGGTGTGCCTGATTTAAATTCAGCTATCCAAACCCCTGATTTGTCCCCTCATCCTTTTCCTCTGCTGTGTGCGTGTTTGCATTAAGATAGTCTTCAAACAGGTGGTCACGCTGTAATTTTTCACTTTGGACTTCTCAACTCAGTCAAGATGGATGATGTTTTTTCATTTCATTTTATTCTCCTTTACATTACTTCATACACGTCCTCTGAACCCTGCACCGAATACAAACTTTCCTCAGGGGCTGCAAATATTCTGAACGTAGTTTCTAAGCTGTTCATGACCACAGGTGGATTTCTGCCTGTAGCTGGCACCCCATGAGGTGAAGCAGTGTTAACCTCACCTGGCGTGTGAGTCTCTGAGCTGGAGATGTGAAAGCTGTGACTGCCCGATGTGCCCGCTCATTTTGGGTTAGGTATCTGAGGTGTGGGGGGCCAGAGCACTTAACATTTTGTTCTCTTCTTGTATTTGCATTTAAAGCACAGTTCCCATTGACCTTCAGTGAGAGGTGGGGGTTCTTATGCGTTATCCATGTACCAAATGTCCCAAACTGGACACCTGGAAAATTAAACATGGATATATTTAGGATGCTGGCTTAGGGTCTTGGGGAACTCTATGATGTAGGAAAGCTGTGCCCAGAGAAGGGTGAAAATCTTGTTTCCCAGGGTGGTGCAGAATTACCAGTACTACAAACCCACCCTCTCAAGGAATTTGGGAGACAACTCAATCTTTTCCAGTCAAACCTGCTGTTGTAGTTACAGCTCGTCCCCCCATCGGGTGTTTGGCTGTGCCCCTCTCTCCGGTGTCGGCCACGTGGGCACTTTTTGCTGTCAGCCCCTTTCTCCACTGCTCAGTTTGAGGGTGATGACCTCTGGGCCTCAACAAGAGAAGCTTCTCTGCAAAACCTAAAGCATTTCCCCATCTTCCCTGGGAACTCTTTCACCCTTTCAGAGTCAGTTCCACAGGTTCCCTATCTACAAGACTTGGCACATGGGCGGTTTTCCCCTCCTCCTCTGCCAACACTTTCCTAACGACCTTGCAGGAGGGGATTTGGGGCAAGAAGAGAGGCTCTTGCTCTACACTGTGAAGTTTCCAGCTCCTGTGTGGGTATGCAGGAAGGGAATCCCCAATACCTTTCATTTGTAAAGCCATCTTATCTCCAGGTTTATAATCAAAGGGAAGCACCACACATCTACCAACTTCTGCAATTGTGAGTCCTTTCAGACCAGAGGCCACTTTAATGTGCTCCCTTTGTGTCCAAGGCAGAGATGGGAAACTGGGGGAAAATAGTGTGTAACTAAACATTGGCTCCTGGAGTATACAACCCATGGGAATGAATTAGGGTTTGAACAACTATCTCCTGACTTTTGGGGGCTAGAATTTGCAACACGTTATTTCTTCAAGCTGAGGAGTATGGACTGTGTTTGGTCTTTCTGAAAGGGAGGGAACTGGCCTCTGCAGTCTGCCTGTTGAAGTCCCCCAGGTCCAGGTTTTTGCTCTCTACGGTTATGTGATTTCTTAAGACTGACTTTATTCCTGAACTTGAGCACCTTCCATGATGAGCAGCCTCACAAGTTCAAAGCAATGTACTACAGAATAGTACTAGTATGGAGATTAGCATCTGGCAAAACTGGCTGGTTTAAGTGCTGTGGAAAAATAGCAAGAAAATAAGTATATATGAGACCAGAAGGCCATTTATCCTACTAGCAATTCTTATATGTGCTCACTCAAGCTTACTGTGACATACCCTGTGGGCTCAGCCTAGTGGCAGAAACATTAAACTTTGGCATTAAGGGAATGGACTGGGTAAGTTGGTTGGAAAGGTACCCAAAGCTTTTATTATTTTTGCCAATTATATTTATGGTGAAGCAGCTTCAGTTTTCTAGGAATATGTCTTATTTTGTTTCCTTCTGAGACCCCTCTGTTATAAGAAGTGTTGATTTAAAGAAACTATGCAGAAATAAGTAAACAGTAAATTTATCAGAAATGTTTCCATTCTATTTACCCAAATATTGTAGACATCTAAAAATCTCACATTATTCTGAGAGATGGCATGAAAACAAAGCTGAAGATCAGTTTGGGGTTTTGGCAAGCAATACATATTCATGAGGCCAAAGAGAGTGAGAATAACTTGATACCATAGCAGCCAGGGCTCTTAGTAGGGAACAGAGACGCCTGGTTTATGTATGGTAGGTGAAGAGGAACCAGGTGAGATTCAAAAGCCAGAACTTAAGAGTAGTCAAGCAGGTGAGAAGTTGTCTTAAGAAGATCAAATTCTGCTCCTGTTGCCTTAGAAAGGAGAACCGTGGTTTTCCCTCCAACACATATCAGGGTGGTTGAAGTCCCCCATGAGGACCAGGGCTTGTGAATAGAAGCAGACTGAGCTTGCAGTTTGTTGCAAAGTAAGGCTGACTTTATCCTATGAATTTGCAGTATAAGAAACAACAAACCTAAATAACGTGTCAGTTCTTGACTCCATTTTTCCTTATTTCTCCTGCTCTGAGACAGCTGCTACCTTGTCAAAACAAGATGTGCAAGGGAGAAAATACTGAAAGAAACCATGCAATAGATGGGATGTTCTTATTGTATCGAATTTTGTGGTGGAAGACAGGACTGTTCACTGAGATGTCATGTACTAGAGATCACACCATAGTATGTAACTTTAATTTGAACTTTCTCACTGCCAGTTTTGTTGTGTCAAAGTTTCAGTGTTCTGCTGAGTTGGCAGCACCGGATGCAGGTTGTTCCTTATTGAGTGCTGGCAGGAAACGTTGCACCAGAAGGGTGGATGCAGATCAGGGTGGCTGCTGGGCCCTTGCAACGGGAGATAATTTCCTGAGTGACATGAGACAGGGCGGTTTGTTCATCATGTAAAAAGCCCAGCTCTCGTGGAATTTCCCTCTGATTGCCAAGTCCACTGCAGAAGAGCAAAAACATATGACACTTAAAAATAGGATATATCCTGAAGCATTGCAAATGCCATCTGTTCTCAAAGAAACAACTGGTAGAAAAAAATAACCTTGGGTTGAAACCTTGCATGAAGTTGCCATTTAAAATAGGCAGGGTTGGCTTTGTTATTTTTATTTTTTGGAGGTGTGGAGAAAGGGCTGTTTGATGGCAACCAACAGAAAACTGAGATGCGAAACCAGAGCGTACGTGTTACAGACATGTAGAGAAAGTGTGTTGTGAAGACCCATTAAATAGAATACTCTGGGATCTAAAATCATAGTGATGCTAGACATGTACCATTTTAAATCAGCTCATGCAGATGACTGTGATTAAGGTATCTGCCCATCACCAGAAGGTGGTTTTCTAGGGAAGATGCCTGCCTTACTAGTCATAAACAGATAGGAATGGTATGGCTTCCTCACCTTTTCAAATTCCATCCAGTCTGGGAGCAAGGGGGGTGGATCAGTAGCTTAGGGAATACTGACTCCATCCCCGTATGCTGCTCCCAAATCATACCCAGAGCCATCTCCTGTGGGAACATAGACAAAATGTCTTTGGGCTTTGGCTGTCCCCAGTGGCCAGCACTGCTGCTTCTGGCCCATTAGGTTGTGATTACCTGATAGAAAAGAATTGAATTTTCACAGCTGGGCAAGTTTCTGGCCCCCACAGAACTGCAGTAACCAACCATGCCACCTTCCCCAAGTCTGATGCAAAATCCTGAAACCCTTTTAGCAATCTTGGTCACTTGTGCTGGTTTGGATACCCTGCTGAGGAGTAAAGTGAGATACCTTTAGTGCATTCCCGTGATTTGCTTTGGTACTGGAACAGTTGGAAGGTGAACAGCTAGTTACCAAGCTGAGGAGTGACTTGTCTCCTTTTACATGAGCTTACGGCTTCACAGCATCTGTGGGATACTTACTGGTGCCGTAGCATGTGAAATCAGCAGGGCACAGTAGGGACATAAAGCAGCCTGTGTCTTGGGAGTCACATGCCAGTTAGAGATCTGAAAATGGGATGCCTGCATTTCAATGACTTTACTCCTGTTCTGCACTAGTGTGAAGAGCAGCATGCTTGTACCTAAAACAAATGCCAAGAAACTGTGCGTGAGGCAAATGGAGTGAACGTGGCACGGTGTTTGCTCAAACAGGAGAGTCGTGTTCCAAGGGAGTGTCCTAATCCTGCCTCATCCTGGTTTTGCTAACCCCAAGTGGGACAGTGTGGTGAGTTAAGAGTATTTTAATGAATAGGTTTGATAATGATATTTCTCTTTTCCTTTTTTACATTTCATAGCCCAGGAATAGCTGTGGTGATGTAATGTTGCTATTTAGAATTTTTTCAAAGCCTGTTTTGAGTTTGTTGTCTGTGGGATTGATAATTTTGCTTTGGAAATGAGTGCACCTAAGGTAAAAGGCTGTGCACATGAATTTTCAGACTCTGTCACTCTATCTGAATTTAGTCTGCCATACTTCCAATCCTCTTATCTACAGTCTGAACATCAGAAGGTTTGAGCAGTACTAGCCTATGCTCAGCCTTTGTGACAAGCAGCTGAGGGATGGAACAAATCTACTAAACACGTTCTCTGCTGTGCAGGGGAATAAAGGAATAACCTCAAAACAGGTGTTTGATCCTAGTAGACCTAACTCCTAAGGCTAAGACCTTTTGATACTTGCCCAAGTGAATGGGCAATTTTTTGGTGATGTGGTACCACAGCCCATTTTTGTGTTCTGGAGATGTGTCTTTAGTGCACTGCAGCACAACCTCACTGTGTTGCCCCGCAGCAGAGTGGAAACCACTGCAACCTCGAGGGTAAAACTTCCTGGAAGCCTGGAGAATGATGTGGCTGGCGTAGCTCACAGTGTGTGAGAGAGCAAGCTTCCGATTTCATGAGTGACAACAAGACAAAACCCTCAGTTTTGCAGCAACTCTATTTTTTTTGTCAAAAGTAATTTTGTACTGGAATAGTGCAGGTAACGTACTAGCCCACAGAGAGCAGTAACACTGGACCCTGTTTATAACGAAGTACACCGTTCTTACAACACAGCTTGTATTTCTAGTTTCTAGCCTTGCATGTGGGTCAACTATGGTTAATGTTTTAAGAATCTAGCAATATTTCAAAAACACTCTGCTTTCGTCTACCAGCTTTTTCCATCTCTTGGCAATGATGGTCTTGATCTCCCATGACAGAAGTTTGATATCTCTCTAAAGTTGAAGTGAAATCTTCTGTACTCTGAAATGTTAGATTGGCTTCCTTTTTTTTTTCCCCAGCTGTCGAGATTAATGCATTTTTAAAGCGTCCTCCTGCTTTAAAGCACAGCTAAAGATGTGAAAAGGGAATATGTAACAATGCATATATATTTACTGTACATATATCTGCTTGTGAGAGACCTGGAGTGAAAACTAAATACTGCCACCCCCTAAATTTTAGTGGAAGTTCAGCCCTGCTCACAGGTTTAGATCTGGCTGTGAAGTTTGTGGCTTTGTTAAATGAAAAGAGTTTTTAGGCAATACAAAATTTTGGCCCAAAATGTATGTTGGCTCGCAGTGCATTCCCACTGTGGGCTTCTGTGTTGGTCTCTTATCACATTCTCTTCTGTGGCTTCCACCTCGTGTTTGCTGTCGTGCCTAATATTTAAACAAGTTCATTAGATACATCCCTGTGTTAAAAATACAAACTGCATTTTTCAGGCTATGGACCAACATGTTAAAAACCATCTGTGATATCAGTTGCTCAACTTCTGTTCTCAGAAGAGTCTGCTTTACTTGAGGCAAGTGCTCTGTACTTACAGAAAGTTAAGATGGTCATTAAGTACCTCAATTCATTTTTTAATATTTCAGCTGAGACTCTGTTGTTATAGCTTTTGTTGTACCTAACCCTGTGGGCTCTTTTGAAAATCTGTCGGGGTTAAGTGCTTCTGTCATTCAACCCAGTTACTTGTGAGCCCAAATGTGGAGTTGGGTAACTGTCTTCAAACACAAAACCTTGGAAACAGGTGATAAAATTCCCCAGCCTGAGGCTTAGGCAAAATGTCCCTTTGGCTGTTCAGGTTGATGTGATTAGCAGGAGTGGCTTCTTTTTCCTGAAGCATTTATTCCAGATATGTTTATTTCACCCTCTGCTTGGCTGACCGTTTTTGGCCCATCCTTGCTCTTCTGTATGTAAATAAGCTGAACTGTTAGATTTCAAAGTAGGAATTCTTTTCTGCTACCAGAATGGACTCTAAAGAGGGTAAGAATACTTCTGAGAAGAAAAAAAAAAAATGTATTTCTCAGTTGGATTTTGTAAGCCATGCTGACGTGGCCATACTGGGGGTTACCTGAAATGTAGCCCTGCAAATGCAGCAAAGCTGACATGAAAGTGTAGGGGGACATACGTGTGGCACAAAAGATCTGTGTTTACAGAGTGACCTCCTGCACTGGAGGGACACTTTAAATAGGAACATTAAGGGTGATAAACCTTAATTGTAGAGCTCTTCTGAATTTTAGTCCCTTTAAAGGTATTTGATGACCGGTACCTTATGCCATGTGGGAACAACAAAAGACATCAAAACAGCAACACCAAATACTGCCAACTTGATGCCAAAAATCTCTAATGCTCTCTCATCTCTTTCTCAATATGTGCTGCTTCTGCTCTCAGCCACTGCAAGTGATGGGCATCTTGATTTAACCATTGAAGTAGAGGGGCTTTCTGCAGGTCACTGGGGGTTTCTATTCTGTCATTTAGTTCAAAGAGAAAAAATAGAAAACCTAACAAAAAAAAGCTGGGCTGTGAGATTTTTAGACCAATGCTTGGATATGCCCCTTGGCTAATGTAACCCTACATTCAAATTCTTCAGTTGTCTTTTCTTCTGCTCAGAATTTGTGTATTTCAGACTTTTTTCAAGGACTCCAAGTGATTTTGTAGCCTGGTTGGAGCAAAAGCAATTGCAGCAGCAAAAAGAGCTGTAATAGTTCTAACAAGACTGTGGACCATGCAGTGCACATTCCTGGTGGATATGCAGACCGCTTGTATAGCACCAGTGCTGTTGCTTACAGTTCTGGCTGGGTGCATCTCTGCATCATGAAGTGACTTGCAATGTATGCCCCATGTTGTGTATATGCATTTACTTCTGCCTAGGGAAGCTTTACCCTCTGCCCACGCTTCTGAGTACATGGCCATAAACAGCCACAATCACCTATTATAAATTTGTTTTCTCATATTACAACTGCTACAGTAAAAAGAATTAATTCGATGCTGGTCAGGAGCCAAAACTTACCATGAAGACCTGTAGTCTCAATTGCTATTTGTACATAACTCTTTTCCACTTGATGTCATCATCAACTGATAAGGCCCTTTGCCCTTGTGAAAATGCTACAATGGGTTTTGACATATGTAAGAATCAAGAGCCAAGTATCTCGGAGTGTTGAATTATTTATGACCATACATTTAGTTAAAGGACAGATGACCACAGCATTTGCTGTTTCTCCAATGCATTTTTTTTTTTTTTTTGCATTCAAAGAGTAAAATGCTGAATGAAGCAGGGTGTCTGAGGGCACACCTACATAAGTTCAGGTTGAGAAGCCCCACCTTCCCTGCCCACGCTCTTAGGGCTGTGCAAATTCACCACTGCTCCAGGTCCAGCCAATGTGGAACATGGGCAGTGTAAAGTTTGAGTCTGCAACAGTCTGTGTACGTGTGCTCTTCTACATTTCCCAGTTAACACTGTGGCTTGGGTCTCTTTTGCAAAGCTGCTGTCAGCCACTCAAGTGGCCCATTCTTCTGGTAAAGATTTTAGATGCCTGGAATATATGTCTTTTGTTGTTAACTATGGCTTCTTGCAATTCTGGAAAACTCCAGTATCTTCATGCAAGGTTTTATTCACCATCACGGTTTGTGTAAGACATTGAATCATACTGAACAAACTGTCTTTGGTGGTACTTGGTGAACTTGGCTGTTCACTGAACTTTGCTCAGCCATCTACTTCCACCAGTTTCTTCCTCAGAACTCCTTGGGTTATCACTTTGGTCAAAAAAGACTCCAGGCTTGCTTCTGTACTTCTGGCTTTTCCTAGCAATACCTCTTTTCATGTTTGATTAGTCTGTGGTCAGAATTCTCTGATTCATTGTTAGTATCTTGTCATATGAGAGGCCAGCATTTTTTGTTTGGTCTGTTGCTGATAGGATACGAAAATTAACACACTAATATGAAACAGCTCTGTGCCAGGACTGGGATGGTCCCCACACTTCAAGTTAGTATGGTTGGTTTGTATTTTTGTAGAAATATCAGTTGAAAATTTTCATAAGCCTTACTTGTTTTAGTTCCTACTTACTACATTTATTTTGTCTTTTTGTCTTGGATCACCTTAAAAATTCCCTTTTCATACCGAGTTCCTGGCTTACCACATATCAGCATCCATAATAAAATACAAAGACCTCATTAACATACCTTTCTTTATAAAATAGTTGGGATTGTCAAATTCTGGTGGTATAGTTGGTGACTGAGTTACCAAATAATAAAGTTTTTGGAGTGGAGGTCTGCTGCTGTACTTGGCTGATTAGCTCTCCCATTTTATGACCATGTGGCCATAGATTAAATCAAAAAGCTAAAGGAAAAAATTTCTCCTTCACTTAGCAAGAGTTTGTGGCCAGGTTAAGCATGGAGTTGCTGCATGGCATGCAGAAGGCACATGTGCTGATGGTCACCTTTCAGTCCAGTGACACTGTAGAGGCATAGAACACTCCTGCCGGTAACACTCTCTAATTTGTTGCCGTTATCACACTGGTTTATCATAAAAGATGGTCTGGATTGTGTAGGTAATATTCTGCTTACTGAGAAATGTCTGAACAGTAACACAACCCCCCCTTGTTTTAGCTGACGAAGTTGCCCAAGATTCCGAGAACTGGGAATCTGAAAGTGTTGCCTTACTAAAGAGAACAAAAAACTCCATAGTACCAGGACTCAACTCATGCTTAGCTATGCTTTGCCTAAGCAGCTATTTCTGTTCTTACTTTAGTGTACGGTACAAAAAGCAGATTATGGATAAAGATCTTCATTTTTTTCAGACAAAATTTTATTTCCCAGTAAAAATCTGTATTCTTTGAAATTTAGATTTTTTTTAATACAAATATTTTTTAAAATATACCAAATACTTTCTTTTAAATCAGCTTTGTTTCCTAAAATGTCATTCTTAATAAAGTATGTCAGTGCTTTCCTTCATGTCACTCTGCACTCTCAGCTCCAGCGTGCCACATGTCAGAGCCCTCTTACCTCTGTGTGTGTGCTATAGGCTTTAATATTCTATTATTCTATTATTTGGCATAGCCCACCTTACATTAAGGAGCTATTTCTAGTGATGGCCTACATAGGGAATCTTAAAAAGAATTTGAAAAAGAATTGACAGGGTGAAGTGAAAACATTTCATGCTCTTTTGTACAATGTGTTGGCCTATAGCTTTTTTTTTTAATAAAGGAAGAGAAGAGGTTATTTTTAAAAATTTTCCTTTCTGTATCTTCAGAATCAGTCCAAAAAATTACCTCTCTTAAACAAAAAAAAAAAAAATTGAAATTGAAAAGCTATTTAAAATCCTATTTTCCCTTGTTTTTTTCCTGCTCACTCCTCTTTAAATGTACATTATACATATATGAAAATGAGAAATGGAAAAAATAAGCCTGATTTTTTTTTGTTTTTTTGTGTTTTTTTTCAATTTGAAGGGATGATGCCCATTTGAAAGAATCTCAAAACAGGAACTGGTAAAAAGGAGTATTTCACTTTATTGATTCAAGTTCTGTTCATGAGAATGTGAATGGAAATATTTTCAGTCTAGAGATTTTTGCAAAAGCTTGTTTTTTACTAATTCTAAAGAATGGGGGTAGCACTGATTTGTCAGTATTTCTGGAAAAATTGAACAGTTGAAGGAATAAAAATGAGTTTATGTTATCTTTGGGTTTTTACTGTTTGCTTAGAGGTGAATATGTAAAATTCAGTCACCTTCCAAAGGCCTCACAATCATTATTAATTACTCAACTATTGTTATATTAACTATTTATTTTGGCAAAAGTTATTTATTATCCAGTATCTTATCTAAATGCTACCCGATCTTATTAGAAAACAAGGCAAAACAGAGATATAGAACTTACACCTGGGTTTCTTAGAAATGGAAATATCAATTCTACAGTGAATTCCATTATTTCTAGTGCACTTGTTTGGATTTCAAAAGAAAAGCCAAATATTGTGTATTTCTTGTAAAAACAAAAATTGCTTGGTTTTCAAGTAAAGGGTATGGTAGTACTTAGATACGAGAGTGACAAACACATCATGTTTTTACAGTGTTTTTATTAATTCTCTGTGTATTTACATTTTAATTATAGCAAGATGTCAATAACACTAGAGGTATGGTAACTGAATGTCCTTAATTAGACTCTAAAATCAATCTGTGTACACGCTTCCCCAGTGCACTTTGTTTCAGACTGAGTGTCTATGAGAACAGCCTGGTTTGGGACTTGATCTCACGGGTATCAGGGCTGGACAAAGGGTCTTCCACAGACTAATGGCATCTGGGAAAAATCTGTGGCTTGTAGCAGAGTGGCAAGCAGAGAGCCACAGCCCTGGAGATCGGGAAGGAATTCCTGCCAGACACAGGGACTCATAGTATGGAATTTAAAGTGACATATTCATCCTGAAGCAAGAGAGAGACTTTTCAGTAGTGTGCTAGAGAAATACTCCAACTTTTCCTGCTGCAGAGTACCTGCAAATCAGCACTTTCTTATTTCTATGTGTCTTTTGAAATTTCTCTCTTCAGATCGTCCTGCGGTTGGAAAACCAAAACCACAGGCGTGCCTGCAAGACTCCGGAGGAGACAGAGTGATTCAAAGGCTCTTCTTAGGCTGTGATGGGAAACGGACAACCAGACTTCAGGTACGAACTGGAGAGGACTTTGCTGCCAGCAAGACGTCCTTTCAGGTAGTTGCAGCTCAAAAGACTGTTGAAATGAGCAGATCTAGAGTTTGACTAGAAGCCAAGAAAAAGAGTAGCTCAGGTCAGTTAATCTAGCACATGGCATGTGGGGATCTCTGATATGACACTGTGCCTGCTCTGAAATAGGGTAATTGAAGGGGTACAGCCTTCAAATGGATCCCTGCCCGAACGGTGGCTGTTAGGCCTTGCTAGGTACCACTGATGTAGGACTCCCCTCGGAAAAACCGTAGATCTGTTGAGAGAAATACTCATCGAGCAGCTTGAACTCCCAGGAGGAGCCTTTGGGGAGGGATAGGAAAAGTATGGAGAGGCTGACCAAGCCATTCAAAGGTATGAAACAACTTCTGTACAAGCAGTTGTACTCTTCATCCTGTCAGTGCTGGAATGCCGTGACAGAGGTTCATAAAATCATGAGTCTGAACTGCTTGGTCACCTGAAGGTGACTTCAGTTTTTGCTATTGTTATTTAGACACCCCAAAACCTGAGCAAACTTGCTGTGTTTTACACACAGTTTTCTTGGCACCTCTCAGACACAGCTGAGGATACTTGTTTTGTAGACACTTATAAAATCTTGTTAGGAGGGGATGCAGGAAACACAAATATTCAAAACTAGGTGGATAATGGAGTTTGGAATAACAAGCATTCAAAGGGGTGAACTGAAATTATGGGCAACACATTCACTATCACCTCTCTGTTGTGAAGAGAATTTCAGTGTCAGAGTGGTGATGTTTCAGTACTCCACTGATATGACAAAAACAAGCAGAGAGAACTGTAACTCTTAGAAGAGGAAATATGACATGAGATTAAAAAAAAAAAATCTTGCTTTCTTGCAAATGTTCTCTATTTTTTCCCTCCTTTCATCACGCATGCACACTCACACCTACCTGCAGTCTCCTTCCCCAAAATCCTAAAGGGCAAAGTGCTTGATAGGTAATGAAGAAATTAAGAAGTTTTAGCTGAGCTACACAAGAGGATATTAGCTGATGTCATCCCAGTTTGTTTGGCAATGCAGCAAGGGTACAGGGTTGATGTATTTCTGGAAGATATCTCTATGTTTTTCCTTTAACCTCTGGCTTCTGAGAACTCTTGTGTAATTGCTCATTTCACAGATCTCTAGCTCTACCAGAAAAATTTGTTGCTTGTGGTCAAGATTCAGTTGTGTTTTGTCATTGTTGAAGCCTGTCCTCATTTCTGGTTCTGGCAGGATAGGTGCCTGGTTTCAATGAAGGTGATCTGTGTCAATTCCAGGCAAATCTGAGTAAGCAGAAAATTCACAATGGTGAAACTGGATCATTTGAATGCAAATCTGAACATCATAAATACATGCCTGTGGCTTCTTCCACAGGTTTTGGAAATGTGATAGAAATTGCCACTGAAAATTTCAGTTGATTCATAATAGTTACTGCTATGGCTAACCAGGTTTGGAGTGGGTCTGTTGACTGATTTTTTTTGATCCCTTGAACAATAAGCCTTGCAGTAGAAACAAGCAGAAAACAAAAGGATTCTAGTGGAATTTCCACCTAGAAAATGTCATTTGAGCATAACCCAGGGAGACATGCACAGCTATGCAGCTATGGAGAGCCTGATCTTACAAGCAGCCTACTCCCCGGTTCCGTCCGTGGTATTTGATGGCACCTAATGCTTTGTGAGATCAGGTAGCCATGGATTTCTTCCAGTCAGTAAAAGCACCAGCCAGAATTTTCCCCTAGAAGCAGTCATGAAGCTCAGAGGCCAAAATTAGTCCCTTAATAACTGATGATCCAAAGGAAGATACTCTTTAAATGCTACTGCTACTGGTCCTGTGTTGGTGAAACTAACGTTTGCTCTGAAAGAAATGACTCGACTCTTCCAGAAAAAGTCTGAGCTCTGAAGCTGAGCTCTGCCTGCTCCCATTACGCTGGGGTTGTCATGCTGTCTCAGAGGACCCAGGGAGAAGGTAGAGAGAACTCCTAAATGATTTGGCAGTAAGGAAACTATTTTGGAGAGTAGTGTAGGGGAGAGGGATCTGGGGGTCCTGGTGGACAGCAGGATGACCATGAGCCAGCACTGTGCCCTCGTGGCCAAGAAGGCCAATGGCATCCTGGGGTGTATCAGAAGGGGGGTGGTCAGTAGGTCAAGAGAGGTTCTCCTCCCCCTCTACTCTGCCCTGGTGAGACCGCATCTGGAATATTGTGTAATTTATGTATTTGTAAATACAAATGTTTATTTTGAAGTTCTAAGTTTTAGAGTTAAAAGGTGACCGTAAAGTCCCAGAAAAAAACCAAACAGACAAACAAACCATATGACACTAAATGGAAGCCTCAGGATTTTCCAGGGCTCCCATTAAGTCCTTTCTGTTTCCCGGAAAAAAACTGAGAATTCCCTATACTGTTTGTCACAGAGCTCTTGTTTCACTGTTGGCAGGATGGGAGAAGAGGAAGCTACGGAAAAGAATTCTTGGGCCGGAGGGTAGGCAGCTCATTTAAAGAAACAAGAAGAGAAGCTTTACCGGGTAGGTTGATTTATAAACTGTCGCCATTTGGAGTTACCTGTAGGACTGAGATGTGTTATCCTATAAATCACCGAGAGATGGATGAGTAGACAGAGGACAGGGAAGCTGCAATAGAAATTCACTTATTAAAAATCTCTAAAATGTATTCTGTTGTTATCTCAGCTAACTTGATTGGCTTCACCTTCACATAGCAGCATGGGTGATGTAGACACTTTTTGGTTGTGTATTACAAATCTGTTACTGGCCATTTTCCTCTCTGCTTTACAAACATTTGCCCAAGAAAAGCAAGTAAAGCTCTTTAAGTGAAGCCCTTTTAACGGTGCAAAATATTTTCAGAAAACATGTTTTGGGCCAATGCTATTCTCAATCTCCCTGGGTTGTTTTCTTTCTTGTTTTGTGAGATGACTTTGTTGTCTTCATGAGTTTTTTATCGATATAATGGTTGTGGCTGGTGTGACGGAAGGGTCTTATGGTTAATATTTTATTCTGGCAAAGATCAGATCAATACCCTGTGCTCTCTCCTTTTTAAATTTAATTTTATTTGGGCTGCTGCTTTTCCAGGGTTGGCAATTTCCTGCACAACCTTACTGTCTATAGGTCTTTGAAAGTGGTGTGAATTTGTCTCTCACAACTTTGAGTTAGTATTGATGTTGTGGCTTGGAACGAGAGATCCAGGAGAGGTAAAAGACAATGTGTCCAGGCTTTAGTTTGCTGTGCAGCCTTCTTGGTTTGGAAGTCTTGGCTCTCGTAAACTCAGGCTTGACCTCAACTTGTCAGGAAAGCGGTAATCTTCCTGCTCCTCCTCATCACCTCGAAGAACACTCAGGAGGAGACACGAGTAGGGAAAGTAAGGAATTTGTGAAGGACACAAACAAGTGACCTGCTTTTCACTGCTTTTTGGTGAAGTGTGTGTGTCTGACTGCTCTTTCTAAGTTCACAATACTTTTCTCCATGAAATAATTATCTGAATTTTCTGAGTTACAGAAAATCCCTTTTCCTGACGCCTGCTTGTACAGCCAAGTTTCCATCTACCTGGTGGGAAACTTTCTGTTGTAGTGTTCCGCTGACAAATTGCAGTGTTTCACAGAAGCATGTATTGGCTCTGTTGACATTTTCATTTCATATATATTGTATTCCATTCATTTATGTAAAAGTCAAAAAGATAATGATTTTATCCAAACAGTCCTTTTAGGCTTTGTGAAAAGCATTCAAATGAAATATTTATAGACAATTTTGTTTCATGAAATATTTGAAAGTTTTGACTTTGAAAAGCTGCTTTCAAAGTTTTGTGTTTTTTTTTTTTGTCTTGAATCGAATCTAGATGTTAGTATCTTGGAGTTTATTATATGACGGAAAATTCATCTTCTAATTAGCTATATTTGCAATGAAGAAATTTCTTGTCTCTTTTTCATAAGAATAATAGTGCTCCCTCCAGCTAAGTGACTAAATTCCACTCAGCAGCTTCAAGGCTGTAAGAAGCATTAGTTGATCGTGATATTCTTCTTCGCTTCTGTACCTATGATTACATGTAGTCAAACAGCAGTATTATTTTGCCCTGGAGTTGAATGCATTTTAATTCCAGACTAAATAAGTCTTTCTACATGGTGACACGGAAATGTTAGTGTTCTATAGGTGTTAATAATACTGATACACTAAAATGCAGAGCTGCGTAATTATGTGCATTTATCCTGCACCATGAAATACCTGATTTCTACTCAGTCCGAAGCCTGCTAGATCTCTCAAGAATCCCTGATTATCCAGAACAAGAGCTAGGAATGGAAGTGCAATACTGCTGATAAGAAGAGATCACCAGCATTGCAACATGTTTTAGAGATTTTGTTTCACAGCAGAAGATTATGAAATGAAAACTTGGTTTAACTCATTTTTTGGTTATGTTTCATTATCTCCCTCTTGTTCCTCCTAAGATCTGTTGGTAAGACAAGCAATATGTCACAGAAGTCATCCCAGCACTTTCTTTTGTCCACTGTATGAGTGTTAGGATGATTTTATTAACAAACACGTATGGTAACTCAACCTGACACAGGTTTGCTTTCTCGGTACTTACTCTTTCCCTGCCAGTATGGGTAGTCTGACAGCATATTTTAGTGGTCTGTCATACAGATTCTTTTTCGTGTTTTCTCAGTGGGCTAGGCTTTTATTGATTTGTTTGGGATTGGTCACAACTGGGGAAAAATATTTTGAACAGTATTTTGGACAATGTCTGCCTGAAAAGCTGTGCACATTGGCAAAGGGAATTAAGAGATCTGAAATCACTTTTAACTCTGTTAGCAGGATATATCCTAAACTGAAGGAATATCTATTTAGGTACACTTGTGAAATCAGGAGAATGGATTGATTTTTTGGGTTTTTTGTTGTGTATGTGTTTATAAGTAGGACTCTCTGCAATAAAGATAGGCAGCTTCTGACTTGACTGTGCATTGCTTATGTTACACTTGGAAGGACAAAATGAGACTATAGATGTGGCCATTCGTAAAGTCTTCAAGATTCCCATTTACATTCCTGGTAAGAATAGGACTCCTGATAATAATGAGCAGAGAAAGAAGAATTGAGGAGAGGAGGAAAGTATATATGAGACTATTAAGCAGATTTGAGAAAAGGTGAATTTGTTTATTTACAAAGGAGACAATCTTTTCACTGAATGAAGATATTGTATAATTTTTTTTGGTTGTTTTGAAGATTGGGGTGGGGAAATTGAGGATAAATCTAGATTTATCTCTTTTTATTAACGTTATGTTTTTGTAAGAATATATAGAGATTTCTTTCTTAGAGCAGGCGTTCTGTATTACTTGGAAAATGATAAAGAAAGGATTCCCTGCATACAGAAAACACTTACTTTCCAAACTCAGGGTTCACTTGGCAAGGAGAGAAAATCAACTGGTGCTGTAGTGACTTCCTGGTTCTGAAAAAAAAAATAAAATTGGAAGGTCATGGTGAACAAAGAAAGAAATGTTCTTAAATCCAAGGTGTCCTTGAGGAAAACAAGGCTTCTAAGGCTTTAGAAGATAAAGCAGCAAGTTCTGAGACTCACAGGGGCAGAAATTAATGGAAAACAGGAAAAGAATTAAAAGGCTTCAATCATTAGTAGTTTCAAAGGAACTGTTTCCTTTGTTTTCCTTGCCTTAAATGAAGGCTGATGGGGATCCTGGAGAACTAGGCTTCACTTTGATGCAGAGTCTGAAAAGAAGTTTGAAAGAAACATTTGTGGCTGTTGACCCCAATGATAACCTGGCACTGAGCATGGTGTTGCACAGAACTGGTGTCAGCCCCACCAGCCCAGTGCTGAATATGCCCTTAAGGTCTTCACAGCCTCCTGGGGACAGCGGAAATCACCACCTCCACCCCTCAGCTTGAAAATGGTAATGGAAAGGAGAGGACACCTGTGCTTCCAGAGGAGTCAGCCAGTCTCTGCCTTTCAGATCTTTATTATTTGTGCTCTAAGGGTGGCACTGCTGAACTGCAGCCATCTGAATGTTCAGCTTCTCATCGGATAGCTCGCTGCCTGGTCTCCTGCTCTCTGCAAGGCGATGCGTTCCCCCGCCTCTGGTGGCCCT
This sequence comes from Syrrhaptes paradoxus, assembly GCA_013400615.1. Classification (NCBI taxonomy): domain Eukaryota; kingdom Metazoa; phylum Chordata; class Aves; order Pterocliformes; family Pteroclidae; genus Syrrhaptes; species Syrrhaptes paradoxus. The sequence continues at coordinate 348,634 of VZTO01006371.1, forward strand.
GGATGCAGTGGGACGAACAGCTATCTGGAGCTGTCTCCCTCCATACTGCAGAGAAACAACTACAACGGGTTTGGTTTAGGCTATATCAGACTCCTAGCCTGCTGTGGTGAGAGGAGACGTATCCAACCCTAGCTCACCGGGGCTAGGTCTGAGTATGACAAAAGGAAGAAGAAAAGGAGTGAGGGCTATAGTGAAGGTGGAAGAGAAGAAGTTAAGTGGAAATAAAGGTGACAGATCCCTACTGCAGGCTCTGTAAGGTAAGATGTGACATGTGAATGTGACTGGGTTAATGGCACTCGCTAATACCACTACCTGCTGAAGCCTGGCTATCCCAGAGGGCAGGGATACAACAGGTGCAAGAGTTACTCAGGGGACTAGAAGAGGATAATAGGAGTGGTCACCCCATCTCATTCCCTCGTGCCACTGGCTGGGGTGAGCTCCAGGATGGGTCTCGGAGAGAAAGGAGAGTTGTGGGCAAAGAGGAGAGAGAGGCCTGTGCTAACCAGAAGAGTGGACAGGATGAGAGCTGGCAGAATGAGGAAGTCTCCAGTAAAGGCATGGAAAAGAAAAGGTTCCATACTTCCTGAAAAAGCCTTCTTCCAGTAGGGAAGTGTAGGCATTTCCAGCTGAGGGGAACACGTTTATGTCTTGTATCAGGCTGCCAAAGTGATTTCATGAAAGAGAGACAAAATATCAAAGATATTTTCAGAATAATGTGATGTTGAGATCTGGGGTGTTGAGATCTGGGTCATTGGGCTGAGCTGACCCAGGAGAAAGCAGGTCTCTGGCTTCAGCTTCCTGCTCTCTTCACAGGGATTGCAATATGAAGGGAGAACAGTACTCCCTGGGAGAAGCAAAATTCAACTAACAGAGCACCTTGATGCCCTGTTACTTTCTTTCCTTGGAGGTGGAAAATGTGTGAAGCCTGTTGAAGAATACATGCATTCCACAGGTTTAGGTAACACTGGTGAGTAGTTTGATATTTTTTTTAAATTTCTGAATGCATCTGCTTTTGCAGCCATTCTACAAACTGAAAGAAGTGTCTTATAATTCTCAATCAGGGAGGTGGGGTAGCTGCAAGATTTTCACAGAGTTCACACCATATTGAAATAGGCCAGTGGGAGGCTATGTTGGGGACGTCTAGCAGTTTCCATTCTAATTTGGAAACAGCTCCTCAGTATATCTGATTGCTCTGGCCCTAAGCTGTTATCTTGGACCAGAACAGAGGTGGCTGGTGATCCAATATGAGCTGCATCTATGCGAGTAGAAAAAGTAGACAAGGATGGTTTGGGCATAGTGATCCCTGAATGCTAATGAAAAGAGAAAAATACCTGGCACCATTACAAGTCAGGCACTCCTGAGGATTTCAAAACTGTGTCTTTTTTTATAACAATAATAAATTTGTCGGTTATGTGGGGAAACATTGTGAAAAGTGAATGTCTTTTACTGCATTCAGAGCCATTGCTCCAAATCCAGCAAGATAATGGCCAATGAAACTTTGAGCTGGGAGGCTGAGTTCTGCGTTACTAAAGCCTTCATTATGTGTGGTTTTAGAAAATGTACACATGCGCCAGAGTGTCTCATTGGTTTTTTGCTATTTTATTATTTTGTCAGTATGAAGTGGCTCTGATTCCAGCTATGAAATGCAAGTTTAGCTTATATTGATTCTACTGTCCATGTATAGGTCCTTAACAGCTTTGCAGGATGCTGTTAAGAGCAGTTAGGTTTTATTTGCAGCCAAACCATACTGTACTCTGTTCTATATCAAAACAAATTGCATCTCAGTCTGAATGTACTTGATTTACTTGTTTGTTTGTTTGTATTGTAGAGGGTTGTAGTGGAGATCTCCCATTTTTTTGAATGCTTAGAGGGAGTCAAAGCCAACCTTCTTGGGCATCCCAAGGCAGGGAATGTGACTTTGCAGTTCCTAGAACTGCACTGTTAAATGGCAATCTCTGCTGCGGGCCCACAGCATGGCATCTTCTGTCCTTATAGTATAGGCCAGATCCTTCTTTGTGCGTTGGGCTGAAATTCACCACTAAGTCATCTGTTGCACCTTCTAGGATAACACAGGCTTCCTTTAAATCTTTGACAAATACAGTAACCCCTTGTTTGTAAAAAGTTTATATTTGGTCAGGCTGGAATAAAATCGAGAGCTCTTCTATAACCTTCTTCTTGTTGGTTCTTTGGATGTTATAGATCCAATTCACAACAATGGCACTTGCCATCTAGGGTCTTTTTTTTTTCATAACTGGCGTACAATTTCAAAAATTATGTATACGCTAGCACCCTTCATCATATCCTTGAAGGGATGATGTTACAGACACAATGACTTCAAACAGCATGGAAATATTGCAGCCTTTAGGGTGGGATATGTGAGGCCTTTTTGTAGTACAATCAACACTCTGCTAGGAAAAATGGGACACCTCAGCCTGGAACAAAGCTGGTAGACAAGGGCATGTGCTTGTATAAAACCCCTGCCTTGATGAAATGATGCTTATAAACAGCATTGAGCCTTTTCAGGGGAGACTGGGCACAAAGCACGTTAAGACCTTGCCATTTAAGACACTATTCTAAAAGGAGGGTGGCAGGAGAGTTGGGCATGGGCTGGCTGCTGCCATGGTCTGCTCTGAAGGACATCCTTCTGGGAGGGCAGCAATGTATTGGTTGTGGGTCCCTTGCTTGGGTAAGGAAAGCTCAGTGCTTATGGTACATCTGCCAGAGGATCAGAAAATGGAAATTGTTATTTTCCACTACCTTTTTTCCTATCTCTGACACCTTATCTGTAGTTTTAGCACAGTAGTTTCACATGCATCTGTCTGGAGCTGTGCAATGGACATACTGTACCTAAAGGGTGTAGAGAAATTTGCTGTTCCCCCTAGCAGGTTACAGCACAGATGCACCACCTGGAAAACTCTTCCCAAAGTCATCTGACCAGAGTTTGTTGTTGGTCGTGCACATTTGAGAAATGCCATAGTCTTCAGTACTGTCCCTTGGATTGGATACAGGCAATGGTAGGTGATCAGACCTTTTTTTTTTTTTTTATCTAGGGAGTCAGAGGCAATTGCAGTGAGAGGATTTTAAAGGTGAGAGCTGAAATCAGAGGATTGCTTTAGTTTTGTTTTATTTTAGAGAAAGACATTAAAGTTTTGAATCTGGCAGTCAGATACACAGTTGTTATATCTGGCAGTCAGACGCACTCAGGTTTACCATGGTTAATTTGAGAGAACTAAAATATAAACCAAAATCACTTAAATCCAGGACCAACATTCCTCCTTTCCCAGCCAGTGTGTTTGTAAACAATATAATATTACAAAACATGCTTCTAATTGAGTGTTACTGTTTCCCCTGTAAGGATGAGGAAACATTTGCCCCCATGGGGAGCAGCATTCTGCTAAATATTTGGAGATCGGCTGCAAACCACAGAAAGAGGTCCAAATGGTTCTCTCATATCCACATGCTTTTGATAACCAGTACTCTTTCTCCTCTGTGGCTGGGAAACTCCTTTCCTAGTCTTCTACTCTTCCTCCTACTGTTGGCCAGCAGGCTACCAAACAAGTGTCCCCTTGCCAAGACTCCGATAAGTCCACTCAGGCCAAGTGCTGACAAACATCTCTTTTCTCACCCCCTCATCCTCGTACTCCTTTCTGGAGTACAACACAGGTGCTTAGAGGGCTTCAGTTGCCTGCTACTGTGACTGGCCATGTGGTACAGCCCTGCTCAGGGAACAGCAGCTGCAGAAGAGTGCCGTTGATGTCCTGACAGATGTTTTTGGTAAAGAAGCGAAGGGGAAGGCTCACTTTGAGCACAGGAGGCTTAAACCTTCTGTGCTGGTCTCCAAAATCTCTCCAGGGCCAGAGTACTCAAATGGGAGTCTTACGTGGCGTGGGTAGGCTTGGATCTGCACCAAGTCAGAGAACTGAGTGGTGGGAAGATGCAGGGTCTCAGCTCATGGCATGCACCCTCTGTAATGCACTTTGAGCACATTATTTTCTGATGGGAGGTAAAATGTTCAGTCCCTCTCCTTTTCTCTTTTTTGAATTGCTTTGCCTACTACTAATTTACATCTCAGGCATAACAGAAATCTTTGTGTTCAAATGAAAAGCATAAAGCTTCACTCTAGAGACAATTAAAAATAAACAGACAAAATATTATAATATACTGAAAAATATTCAAATGTTTTAAAAATTTTTCCAGAAAAATATGTCTGTAGTTCTGTGTGCCATTGCAGAGATTAGTCTAGGGGGATTTGATCCATCAAACAGACCAATTAAATGACTTTTGATCTTTACTGAAGTGGTGAGAGAATGGAAATGAGAAAGAGAAGAAAAATTAAAAAAAAGAGGAAAGCAGCACAGGAGGTAGAAATTATGGAGAATACACCAGGAATTTCTGGAACATTTTACACTTCAAAAATATGCACGTGTGGGTTGTGAGCTGCTTCATAATGGTTATAGGACCTGCCTCAAAACCTCTGTCAGAAATGCCAGGGGGTCAAGGCGCTCATTTATTTTTAGATGAGACTCTGACAGTAGAGCAAACCCAACAGAAGGGTCCCAGGAGTTTTTATAGCCATAGTGGCCACGTGGTGCAGACCACTGGTGCTGCAGGTGTCATTCAGGGGTCTCCAGAGATGGTTCAAATGTCCAAAGACTGAGGTTGTAAATGACAATAACAAGTTTTGTGGCAGAGCAGGTATTACCTGTGTCTTGGGTACTATGACTAACTTGATGGAGATGCAGTCTTCTGCCCAGATCCAGTCCACGACAAACTTGTCCTGCTGAGTGGTCTGAGACCCAGAGCCTGTGGCTGCGAAGCCCTGGTGAGAGGTTCTGCTTCACCGCTCTCCTCCCAGTGCCGAATATCCTAGTTTTCTGTCACGTACAACAGACGGTACAATAGAAAGACGGAGCTGATGGTTCCCTATCTGTCACCTGGCTAGCAGTAGTTTCTCAAACGTATGCTTCCTGCTTTTCTTATGTCCAAACTAAGCTACAGAGAAAGGATTTATTAAAACACAAAAAGAAGAGGAGCAGGAGGGTAGGGGGGAGCCACTGGCATGGGGTAACTTTATCTTGAAATAGTGTGATTAGGTTTGTTGTGATCGGACTTTATGATTGAAAATTAGCCCTGAAGAGTACTAAGAGATCATTAAACCATCTTTCCTTCTGAAGGCAAGTGCAACTATATCACCATCATCCCCGACAGATGTGCGTCTAACTCCTTCTTCAAGGTTTCTAGAGATGGAGGCTTGAAGTTGGGGCCTCAAAGATTAAATAAGCATTAACATGCTTTAGCAATGAGCAGCTGCGATGACTAGAATTAAGTGTGTATTCTAAGGAGGTAGTAAAATTAATCATCACTTTACATTATCAGTGTGTAGGCTAATTAGCCAAGCCACAAAGCTAATTCAAAATTAAGCTCTGGAGAAAGGTGAGACAGTAAATATCCTGGTCTTGTTTCCTGCCCCCACCCCTCTTTCCAAATCGAACTCTCTCTCTGTCTTTTATGATACCAACTTGTAAACTAATGATAAGTAAACATCTTAATACCTTTTGGTAGTGGGAAAGGAGGGAGGAATGAAATCATTGCTTTTGGTCTGGTTTTAACTGCANCAATCAGAATTGAAGGCTTTTGGTCTGGTTTTAACTGCAAGTTACCTTCTGCCTTCACATGGGGTGGAGGTGAGCAGGGTGAGCATGGTAAAAAACTCACCAGCTTCCTACCTGCCTTGACTTAGAAGCCACTAAGCTCCCCTCTGTTGGTTTGCAAAAACTGCTGCTGGAAATTTGTATTTATTACTCACTTGAGTTTATCTGATCTAAATATCTGGCCGACTGTTTTTGTCTCTTTTGTGCTTACTGTAGCCTTCTTCAGCATCCTTTCTCTCTAAAATTGCTGAGGGATGTATGGGGAAAATTATCTGTGAACTGTAGTCTTGAATTCAGAATTGGGTCATGAGTTATTGTCTGAGAATTTAGTCCTTAAAGCTAAACTGTCAGCAGTAGTCATGGAAATTGCTAGGAAATACACTGTTAAAAAATTCAGCTTGTTTTGACCTGCACAACTTCTTATCAGGCTCTGTGGGGATTTGATTCCAAGTCCAGTACAGCCAAAGGAGACCACGGTACTTCAGTAAGGCTGGGATTTGGACATCAGTTAGGCTTACTTTATAGCGCTGACTTAATTCTGTCACATACCTTCATCTCTCTCTGACATTTTGCTCCAGAGCCAATGTAGTTAAGGCTACAGGGTTTTGAGCTGAGTGCATCCTTTACAGACATAAATCCCTTTTCTAAAATGGAAAAAGAGAAGTATATCGTGACTGACAGCTCAGGCTGAGCTTTGCATCTAAGCAGAACCCCAGTCCACGTGTGAGGCAGGAAGTGAATTGCAGAGCTTCAGAAATAGCACAGAAACCTACATTCTGCTTGCAAATGCACCCTTCATAGCTCCCGCAGGGGCTGTAGCTCAACCCCCTGGAACAAAGGCAGCAAGCCGGCTGTGGAAAAACACACAGAAAGCTATGTTATGATATACACTCACAATAAGGCTGCCTTATAGTGGGTAGGAAATCTTCTAATTGCTTGGAGTATGTGTTGGAAGGCTGCCTTTCCCGAGTTTGCATGGAAATGGAGCTGAGCATGGCAGAGCAGGATTTTGAAGGTTCAGTCTGGTCCCATGAAGGTGCAGTTAGTTAGGTCAGGCTTGGTGCACACCAAGGGGAAATGAGCCAAAATTCAGCACCTTTGGCTGAGCATGAGAAGTGAGACCTGGCATCTATGGCTAATGAGAGGTGGCTCCATCCAGCAGGGTCTGGTTTGCTTTAGTTTTGTTTCTTTTACAATGGGACTGGGTTTAAATTACGGCTGGTCTGTGGCATGAAATCTGACCCTTTTAAAATGACCCAGAAAATAGGTTCAGCTGACCCTGCATGTTTCCCCAGCTTCTAGGACTGGCACTTTCTTTCTTTGCAGAGTTCTGTCGTTTCTAAGATATAGCGTGGGCAAGAAAACACATGGACACAATATGCACAAATGCATGCCCAGAGATTACTCTCATAGTGGTGGCATCGCAGCGTGGGACAGAGCATGGAAAGGGCTAAGGTGCAAGCAAACCAGCTGTCACATCCTGCCCTCCCCACGCCAGTGCATGATTAAGATCACGAGCTGGATTGAGCCCTGCACGCTCTGCTGAGGGAATCGACGTGGAGTGGTGACATGCCGGCAGCAGCTGTGGGAGGCACAAGCACAGCATCCCTGTTCAGCCTCTGTGTAGGATCCAGGACACCCCCAAAATATCACCCAGGGTACAGTCTAGCCACGCATATGTCATGAGTGTCTGATGCGTTGCCTCTAGGGAGCAGTGGGAAGGCAGAGTCCAAGTGCCCTCACCAGGCTGTTGATGGTGGGAAAGGAGTGGAGGGGTGGTAGGAAGCCGTGTCCTAATTCCATCAGTGAGGGAGAGGTGGATTTTTTGCACCTCTGACATTGTTTGCTGCATCAACAGGGCTTCTGAATCTACCAGCGCCTATCCAAAGAGTGCTAAGACCATGGAGGATCTTGTTGATTTTTTTTGGAAGGCATGAGCTTCTAGCACTTTCTGAAAACTTGCAGATGAAATCTTAAAAATCTTGAAGTTTCTAGAGAAGCAGTGAGAAACAAAAGACACAGGCACATTCATGCTGTGTGGTATTCTGTCATCATGTTTAATGCAGTTCATAGTGATTGTGTACGTGCATGTGTCTGCATGTAAATACATATACATACGTCTTTGTTAAGCAGTTTCTCTGCTTATGATTCTAGGAGGGTTTTTTGTTAAAATGGAGAAAATATATAGTTTCATATCACCTGTATTTGCAATCTCATTGTAGAAGAAAAGCTTTCTGGTAGCTTCTGTTAGTGCAGCTCAAGAACAAATATCTGAATCTGGTTTATTCAGATACATCAAACACATTTCGTTTCAATGATGGAAATTATAAAACCTTTTGGAACGTCACCTTTTATTTGCCTGAATGGAAAATAAACAAGCCTCTTGTTCATTCCCACCTCACAATAATAATATGGGAATTGTTCTGAATGCTGGAAAACGCCCGTAGGAGATGCAAAATGGAGAAACAGAATTGTCAGCTTTCCTCGATGATTAATGCTGGATTTTAAACTAGAGAAATAAAATTTCATATCAAACAATAATTTTCAGAAAATCACAACTAAATGAGAGGACAGCTTTCCATTGGCCCACTTTTAATTTTATTTTCATCTGTACTGCATGGTATCCTTTTCCATAATTAATCCAATGGGAGAACTCAATCTGAAGCGGACTATGGGAAAGCAGTCTAATAAAAGCAGTTTTGCAACTTTAAAAGCACAACCATTCCCAGGATGCTTCAGTTTGCTACTGAGAGTGAAAGGAAAGGAGATAAGCACAGGATGGTTAAGGGCTGGACCTCCACCCTCCATCAGCACCTCCGTGTTGTAATAAATCATCACACGTGTGCTGTGCGCTGCTGCCGTGCCATGGCAGAGCTGTAGGTTTGGGGTGGTGGTGCTGCCACCCTTCCTTTGGCAGAGCCATGCAAGGATATGTCTACAGCCCGGGCTACAAACGGGAATAACTTGCCGTTGGCCACTTCCATCAGTAGGAGAAGTTTTATACTTCTTTTCTTACTGTGCATAACAGGTTTTGTTTCTGCCAACAGCTTCATTGATCAAAGTATAAATGAAGGTAGGGAGCTGTCATTTGCTGTCCTCTCCGCAGAGGGCTAGCTCTGCAACCTCAGGAATGAAGGAAAAAAAATGAAATCACTGTACACCCCTTCTGCAGAGCAGTCATTAACCTCGCTAACCGTGAAGGAGGTAATGCCTCACGCCTTGGGCATTACACATGTGACTGCTCTTCATGTCAGCACGGGTGTTTCTAAGTAAGTATGTACTCCCCTGAAAACATAACCTGGGTGAGCAGAGGTTCCAGCTGTGAAGATTTATCCCAAGGGGATGGAGAAGAACTGGGGTTACAAAATAAAGGCCCAAACCAGCCCTGTTTATGATAAAGGAGTATCTACATGATTTCATTTGTAAATATGAATTTCAAGGAATAGATACATATATCTTATTCAGTGTGAAAAAGAAAAGGCTATTCACCAATGTTTTAATACTATGGCTTAATAAAATGACACTTTCCAGAGTCAGTTGTACTTTAAGCCATATCATGGCTAAAAATATTAAGGGAAGGATCACCACAGCAACAATCACATTGCTCCTCTTCTGCAGAGGAAATGGAGAAACACTCAAACTTTGCCAACCTGAATAAATCATCTAGATTATCAGGCCTGCAAGGAAAGCTGTATGTTCTGTGTAGGTGTGCCTGCGAGTGTGTGCACATGTGTTAAGTGGATTGCAGCCCGTTAAATATCTATGTCAAAGGGGACAGCTGTGAAAATATGCTCAAGAGGAAAAAATGGCCACGGTTGCGGTGGTAATTTTTTGTGGCCAGCAGATACCATGTGCAGCTTGGTGCTCACTGCAATGCTGGGGGACTCCAGTCCAGCTACTGGGCTGTCCTGCCCCTGGTGGCATGGAGATGGGATGGAGGACACTGGTCCTCTTTTGATCCTGCTTCAATGTGAAGCTGGAACACGGTTAGTCTTCTCACCCTGATTTGGGAGCGCAGATGCACTCTTACTCCAGTCTGGCTGCTGGTTTTATGCATTGGGTGTGGTTTGCTTTCACAAAGAAAATTGTCTTGTTAGCCAAGGAGGGAAGAACGGGGCTGGAAGGGTCGGGGAGAAGGAAGAATATTGTCACTGGTTGACTTGAAGCACCTTGTTCAGGAGTCTGCACTGGAAGGTCCTCTCACCAGGCTGCTGGTACAGTCAGGGGAGAGAGGCTGGCGTTTTCAGAGGCAACCCAAAGAAAGACTGGAACTTAGAACAGTGAATGATGATGTCAAGATCTTTGAAAATTCAGGATGCATCAAAGGCTCCAAAATCATGTTAGGGAAGCCCAAAAGCACTTGGCTTTTTCCATAGATACTCCAAACGGGGCCAGGATCCCACTGGCATTACTTAGCTCATCTAGCTGAGCTTAAGCTTGTACTAGCCTGCATAAGAGAAAATAAAATACTGTAATGTGGGTGCAGACTGAATTCCAATAATCACCCGTACCTGATGGTAACGTGGCTGGAGAACGGCTGAGGTGGCTGCTCTCAGGAGTGTCCAGGGCTTTCTCCTGGCTTGCAGCATGTGCTGCTCAGGGCCTTTGGGTGCCAGTGACAGAGCGGGTACACGGGCAAACAGGAGGTTTAAGTTTGATCACAGCTGAAGAGTCTCTGTGGCTTTCACTGTCATTACCTCTAGCTTGCTGTAAAGAGCAGTTTATGGCAAAATTGGTTACTCTGCAATATTCTGCTTTTCATTTTTTAGAAAACAAGCTTTAAAATTTGCTTGCCGAATCGTTTCAAGAACACTATGAGCCCATCCACTCCTCTCTCTCCTCTTTGGCCTTTGCTATCTGCCACCTTGCTGTGCCCGCTGTGTCTCTGGGGGTGGCAGCCGGCTGAACTGCCACATGGCGTGTGATTTCGGGCAGTATTTTGTGCTGCCTGGCAGTGACTCTGGACCATTGCAGTGGGGAAAAGCTAACAGCAGCAGCTGGAGTTATTGAATCCTACATCACCCTGGAACAGGGACAGGAATCCCAGAGCTCAGGGGGTTTTTGTGGAGGTCTGCTGCAATCCTGATGTGTGAGTGACTGGAGGAGAAGAAAGTACATCTGGATGGACTAAGGAATACATGTGCACTAGATTTTTTTTGCATTATATTTAATTCAGTGCTTGTGCGTTAGGCTTTTTCCTCCATCTCTTTTTAATGTTCACTTGTTTTTCCGGGTGAGGAAAGCTTTGAGTGGTGCATATGGTTAGATGAATGTCTACTATGATTCCGTTATTGTGTGCTGGACCTTTAAAAATGAAGTGTTCCCCAGGCTGTTGTCTAGGAGGGATTGCTATGCATCAGTGCAAGACAGCCCTTACAGTGAGTTACGTGCTTGGCTTTCTCTCATGTAGTTGGTATTTCTCTCCTTACTTGTTTGATTTAATTTGAAACAAAAGCCATTCTGGTTGTAGGCAATTTTGATTTAGGTGTTCAGTAAATGGAACAGGATTAGGTCTGTGGAAATGATCACTGAGGAAATCCTACAAGAACAGCATGTTGCTTCATCCACCATCCTGTCAAACCAGATCTGGTCAGGACATCAACTCCGTACTGCCCCAGCCTCCCTGTTAGGAGGACAGATTCTAAACTAGATGATAATCCATACTGATTTTCTTTCCCCTTTAAACTCCCTCTCTCCAAACTAAGGTCTGTGTATTAGAACCAACACCCTGGTCTAGAAAGCTGGATGGATACCTTGCTGCAAAACTCATGTCTAGGTTCCTGATAACACGATAATATCTAAGAAGCCACCAGTTTCTTTCATCTAGATCTGCTGGATGAAAGTCTCAAATATCCAGAATATATCTAGACTATCTGCGGGTCAGATGCTTCTACTGCTTATGTATTTTTGTCACAGAATCGGCTTGCTTGCATTATAGTTTGGTAATAAGAGACTCATCAACCTCTAAGCTGAACTTCGCCTCACAGAGTGCCTTCCTGGGAGGCTGTTTTATTCTCTCTGTTGTACCTTCCTGTCAAACGTGATGGGAAGTCAATGATGAATAGGAGATCCCTAATCTCCATGGATACTTCTCCCGGCATGGTGTCAAAATCTGAGTTGGCTGGTTATTTTCTCATGTTTTACATATGACTAATTTAATTAGAAAGGAGAGAGGGGGGGGGAAGGAGGCTATTTGGGCTTGAAGTAAAAAATTAAAGGAAGGAAATTTAGCAGTGGTTCTCAACTGGAGCTGCTGGGAGGCCTCCAGGAACTTATTCCGTACCTGCATCCCTTGAGCTTGTTGTCAGCTTTCGTGCTTTGTTCCATGCTCACAGCAGGATCTCGGGGGAACACAGCTGCTGCAGCTGCTCAGAGACCAAACGGTGACCTTTTGAGTAGCCGAGGAATGATGCATTATTTAGTGCATTCCTGGCTAAAATGAAAATGAAATTATTTCGTGAGCAGAATGATTTGTTTGTCCTTTCACTTGGATGCACCACACAATAGTGTGGCATGCACGCCACTCCTCATGGTTTCTTCTGGGTGAAGCTTTTGATAGGACAGGTGTTGCACTTTTAATAACACTGACAACTAGAAAGACCATACTAGCTAAATGTAATAAAACTCAGTTTAGAGGTACTAAGTTTGCAAAAAAACAGCTTCTATTTAAATAATGTGTAGGAGTGAAGGCTTCCTGGTGAAGTGTGTGTCTCTAGACTATCAGCTGATACTGGTAAGTGTCATAACTAGCTGTTATTTCAACATGAAGTATTTTATTTCTTTCAATTAATCAAGAGTCTCTTGAAAGGTGCTATAGCAGGATGTTCATTACGGGGATGTTTAATGAATAGAATATTTGTCATTCACATAGACAGGGATTTCAACAGCTGCCTCCCAGTGATCTGTGATAGCCAGATGCTTAGGCACTCTGCGTATTCATTGGGTGAAAGAAGGGACAGAAGCAGATGGGAACAATTTTTCACGATGTCTAACTTTAAATTGCCTGTGTGGTCTTCCAGACAGAGATTCAAAAAACCTGAGGCTGTAGCCTGGCTCTCCTGCTGACTGTGAATGAAGAATGCAATAAACTCTGCTGCAAGTCCATCTGGTCTTGAACTTTATAAATACCTTTAAAAAGGTTTATCTGATAGTGTTTTTCCTTTGAAGTTTCCAACACCATTTACGAAGGTTTGAAATCAGTATTATTCCCGTGTTTCAGAAAAGAGAGATGAACTGTCCAGCTAACAACTGATGTGGTAATGGCCAGTTTTCTCTGAGAGATGTGCACATGGAGGGACCTGGGGGAAGATCCGGTGCTTACCAGGGATTTCACCGAGTTCAATAAGCCCTGAAACATAGGAAGGAGGAAAAATCTGCACAAATGAAGAGATGCCCAGCAGACCACGCTATCTCATTGGAGAACCCAGTGGTAAAAATTCTGCATAAAATGATAGGTATCTGCTTCCATGGGATTATTTTCAGTAGTAAAAGATTAGATGGGTTAAAACTAGAAAACAGGGATTCCGTTAATAACTACCAAGTGTTTCAGTTGCCTGTTCAGCATTGTCTTAATTGTTACAACAAACAGCACGAGATGATGAAAAATGACCACCTTTCTACTCAGGAGATAAACTACCTTTAAAAAGAAAGGAATGAAACCCAGCTCTATGATTTCTAGGATCCCGGTTAAAATGGACATGACTGGAGAAACATGACCTGAGGAGCTTTCAAGACATTTCTCTGGCACGTTCTACTGACTCTGAGCTCTCATTTTCAGTCACAGTGTCTGCTCATCCTATTGCAGCACCTTTCAAACCAGCCTCCCCCAAAGGATCCAGCAGACTTGGTCTGGGAGAAGAGCTGAGCACAGGCTGGGATGCATTCACTGCAGAGGTGGTGGAGTCTCCTTCTCTGGAGACATTCAAAGCCCGCCTGGATGCATTCCTGTGTGATCTGATCTGGGTGTTCCTGCTCCGGCAGGGGGATTGGACTGGATGATCTTTCCAGGTCCCTTCCAATCCCTGACATTCTGTGATTCTGTGATTCTGTGACAAGCTTCTCCTATGACTCATCTGGTGTAAAGCTAGTGTTAAGTATTGTACATAATTAAGACAACATTATTACAGTGAGATAGCACTTCTTTTTTTTTTTTTTGGCATGGTTAAAGTCTTGAAAAGGTGTAATGTTTTCAGCTTTCAGAGCTGTGAAGAAGATAAAGAGTTTTCTGCTGGGAATTCATTCTAAAAGATCCGTTGGCTACAGTGAGTTTAGATCATAACTTGTGTTATTCCTGAAGCTCTGACATGTCTATTTCAGTCTCCTTCGTGAGAGAGAAGGTTTTTGTGAGAATAAACACAACCTTAAAGTAGTATTCATTAGATAAGACTTGTAACAACGGCCTCTCTAGACATGCCAAGGGTTTGCTGACTTTTATGCTAATACACAGCTTTTTATTTTGGGACACATTTCTTAAAGAGGTGCTATTAGTATTTCAAGTAACAGACAGAAAAACTTCTATTTACCATTAAATGCAATAAGAAATGTTGGCAACAGTGGTGTCAGAGAACTATAGGTTCCACCTTTGAACACCGACTATCAGCAGGTATGGAACAGAAGTATCAGTCAGCCACTGGCCATACCGATGGGAAAAGTTAAACAAGCAGGTCATTACAATTTGCCTGTTTGCCCCAAATTTTTCCTTCAGAGGTCCACAGATCAACTTTGCTTATTATGAATACATGTTCTTGATTCAAATTTATTGTGGTATTATGCAAACAAATTCAGCTTATTGGTTGCTCAAAAGCCATTTATCCAGGTTACTTGCTTCTCATTATCCTCAACAAGTAACTGTTCTTTATGGTGTTACGATATTGTTTCTGTTCAATGATTAGCTTGTGAGCAAGAGTTGGGAAATTAGCCTGCAAGGTGGTGACATGGACTGTTTTAAGGGACAGGACTTCGAATGAACCAGTTTCCACCTGTGTACTTCAGTGGATGCTTTTGGAGCATGTTTATGCTCTTGAAAGTACATTGGCTACTTCTTCAACCTGACATTACCACCACTTTTCTTATTTCCCGACATGCTTCTTGTACCCCATGTTCACGCACATCTCCAAGGAATTATCCAAGTAGGTCACAGGGGCTACAGAGCTGCAGAAGGAATCCCAGGCAAACAAAGCACTCGGTTCAAGACATCTGAGCCACAGCCAGTGAGCCCCGTCTTTTTGTATGAGTTGAACAAAGTGTAATTTTTTACAAGTTTGAAGATTAAGAATCCCAGGGGCCTTTCTGAGAAAATGATCATTTAATATAAAAGATCGATTCCCAGTTTGTTTGCACTGCTGTTTTCTGGATGAGTTTTCAATCTACTAGTGAAGGAGTAAATGCTCCCCCAGCAGCCAACCATTGATGTTTTGAAAGAAAATCAAAAGCAGTGTAAGGTTGTCGAAGAAAATGGCTTGAAATGAAAAGAGCAAAAGATCATACCATTCCTATGATAACTGCAAAAGTTTGTGAAGATTACAGCTGAGAGAGATCAAGGGGTCAAGGACAAGTTACCTGCCTGCAGAGCTTTGTCCTAGCATGCCTTCTTGCAGGCTTACAGCCTAAAACTTTGTGGAGGTCAATCTGTTGGGGGCACGCAACCAGTGGTGGAATTGCAGGAGAGGACGGATAAGCCTCAAATGGAAGGGCACCTGTTGACTATGGTTATTACCTTGGACTTTGTATGACTTTGACAGTATTTACACAGCTTCTGGATGTGTGAGAGAAATACTGCACACACCTGTTCTTCACAACGTAGGGGTTTAACATCAGCTGAGCAGCCAGAGACACTGCTGCGGGTGTGTGCTGGAGTTGCTCTCCTGATGCAGTGTCTCTCAGCTGATCTGACTTTTATCTTTACTCCAACCATGAGTATTTGTATTCCACTGTGCACATTGACAGTAATTTTGCGGATGTAGCACAGCAGCATAGAAAGAGACAGGTATGTGGAGCATTTCAAGGCATTAATTTCTTCTTATGCTCACCTTTTTTGAACCATACTGCAAAAGGTTACAGTGTGAATAGCAAAGGAAAGAGATTGCAGACTTCACAAAAATCAAAGCCTACAGTTTGTGCTGGACTGGTATATTTGGCACACATATGTGATTATGAAATTACTTTAAAATTGCTTTTGAACTTCGTCTGGATAATGATTCATCTGTTAAATTTCCTTTCTCCCTCCAGAACATCCGCCATTAACAAGCCAACCAGTTGTGATGTTTTACAAATCACATTTGAACCTACTTCTCAAAACATTCTACACTT